>OY811982.1:5531682-5754182 GCA_963681505.1 Eunapius fragilis | reverse complement strand
TCTCCCTATACTGTTGACCTTCTCCCTATACTGTTGGCCTTCTCCCTATACTATTGGCCTTTTCTATACTGTTAGCCTTCTCCGTATACTTTATACAGTTGGCCTTCTCCCTATACCGTTGGCCTTCTCCCTATACTGTAGGCCTTCTCGCAATACTTTTGGCCTTTTCCCTATACTGTTGGATTTCTCTTTGCTGTTGGCCTTCTCCCTATATTGTTGGCCTTTAATGTTACTACTCTGAATGCTGTGGACTGCACTGTCCAATCTAAATGGCCTGCTGATCCAGTATGATGTATGGGAGACGGGGCACCTTTCTTGGGGAAACCCCACCCCTTTGGAAGTGTATACATGTATTGTATATACTGCACGCATTTATTGTGTTTGTGGGATAATTTTGATTAGACCACCATTTGTATTTTTAGCCCAGCTCATGCCAGGTTTTCTTCTACCAGATCAACAGTGTAATGACTGACTTCCAGGGGGTGAAGCTTTGTGGCGGGTTGCCATGGGTATAATATTTGATGTGGGGTCCAGACCAGCTGTTGTTGGATCCAACATTACCAGAACCTTCAACTATGGTCAGTGGCACACTGCGATATCCAGGGGCACGTGGTGCTGTTTGAGCAGGCCTCCAACACCTTCTACGTGGATATGGTGCACACGGCGGCCATCACCACCGCGATTGTCCCACTGCTGACATTGAAAGTCTACTTTGAGGGATTTCGCAGCACGTCACGCAGATATAGCATTGCGACCCCTTACAGCATGTGTCTTATCCCCTCCTTATTGCTGAATGGTACCTCGTCCCAGTTTGTGAGGTTTGATGTGTGTTATGGGGACAAGTGCTTGTGACTAGTGTACCTACAGACACCACTGACTGATAATGGACTCTGCTGACAGCTCATGGTCCCTGACTCAGGAGGGAGGTACACGTACATGTACGCTGATCTGGAGGGTGCTATGGGGTGGATTGTGCATGTGTGTGTGCTTGTGTGTGTGCATGTAAATGTACATGTATGTGTCTGTCATTGTGTGCAATCTCGTTATATGATGTCATCCTCTTCCCCCCCCCCCCCCCCCTGCACCGGATGGATTTGATGCTGTACCTACATGTACATCATAGTGTCTTGGGACCTGCCAACTCACAGTAATTGCATCCTCGTCAACTTGATATGATTGCATCGTATATGATGTGTGTAACATTATCTGTTGGACAGGTCCTCCAGTCATGCCTGCAGGCACTGCACTCCAGTTCGAACGTGGTGTTGGGCATCATCAGTGCTGCAGCCAGCCTGCCCAGGTACATGTACATTACTTCAATCACTTAGTTATTGTTCCATCTTTCTTTGCTCTTATTCCGCTCTCCTCCATTTCTTTCTCTCCCTCCCTCCCTCTCTCCCCTCCTCCTGTAGTCATGTACATGTACATCAGCAGGGACATCTCTGGCAAAACCACACAACCTCCTCCCTCCCTTCACCCTCACCTCCTCACTCCATCAGATCCTCCAGTACATTGTGATTCCAACCTTCTCAGCGTGAGGAGGACAGCCCTCCTGGGAGGGACTGTCATCCGCGTATTTATTAATAAGATCGTTAATCATTACCCTGGCAAGTCCTTTGGCTCCTCGGTGAGTACTCCACTCAATATGTCTTGACCTTATATGGCCATACCTTGGTACTCTTTCCCAGGACCCCATGTGCATCCTTCTTACAACTCTCCTCTCTGCTATTAAGCTTAGTGCCATGTAGCTGACCGCTATACCACAAAACCCACAAGGGCAGTCCAAAGTGTACACAACCATTGTCCTGGCTAAAATGAATACAATTAAAGTATCTTGTGAGCTGTGTGCACTGACCTTGATTGGCTGATAGTACACGTAAGCCTGCTTACATGAAGGTTGGATTTCATGTACATACTTGTGAGGGAGGGTGTGTGTGTGTGATGTGTAAGTGGTGATGCCTGTAGTTATCTCACATCCATGGGAGGAGCTAAACCTCTATGTAATGGGCTTTATCTTGTGGTACGATAGGCACTAGCAATGATACATGTATATAATGGAAAAGCTTTCCATACACTCTTTGACTTGTTCTCTTCCCTAGACCCCTATTGAGGAGCTTTGGAGCAGGATGTGGGTATAGGTCAATTGTGCCCCCCACAAACTGGATCCATCACTGAAATTGAATGTACTCTGTTAGGAGGTATGGGGGAGCGCTGCAAGCTGCCCCCCCCCCCCCCCCCCCAGCCCCATTGGGGTCTGGGGCGTATACGTAACCCCAGGAGCCAACGCTTTTTTTCATAGTTGTCGAGACGTCGATCGTTTCCAATACGCTCATAATCATTAATAATTTAAAGGGTTCTGTGACCGGCCGGACTGAATGCTACGGCCCTGGCTCAGCCTTGACGGCAGGTGATGATGCTTACAACAGCGATGAGAACTGCATGGTGGTCCTCTAGTTTCTTTGACAGTACCCTTTGTTGGATGGGTGAGGGCCGTGAGGCTATCCACAGCGATGCCTTATATATATTTGCGTACATAAAACAAAGATTAGTCCTAGCAAGAAGTGTTCGTGGCATCTTATTTTTTTATACCTTCGGAAGCAATTCAAACTTTTTGTTTACATGTATCATGTGGTGACAAAATTATCACCGGTGTAAACAGATATACATATAATTAAGTGGAAAGCAATAGGCCTGTAGTGAATGGCTACAATTAAGCACACACTAATGTATCATTAACTCCAATACTCCCAAATCAAAGTTCAACTTGACTGTGACCTATTTTACATCTTGCAGCTCACTCTTGCAGGATCAACACAGGGAGCATGCCGAATACACATAGTTCAAGAGAGTTGACACTGAATCACCAATATAGTGACACAGATGGTTCTTCAATCAGTAAGTCTCTACAAGACTGAGAAGACATGAAGGTCAAGAACATAGAATTTTATTTTGTACATGTTTGTTTATGGTGCTATTATTATTACACCAGTACTTCAAATGATCAGTAAAAATAAATTGTATACACATGCACACAAACCTATACATGTAAACATATACATAAAACACACATATACACGTACGCTGTACATGCCGACTGTACATCATGTACAGTCACACCTGTCTAAATTTGACTTATAAAATTCTAGCAGGGAATATATAAGCGCATGTACATGCCATTATTTACCTTTAGTGTATTTTGTAAATTCAATCAATCAAAATAATAAATACATGTACACACACACATAATTATACATAACACACATACGCATGTACACGTGTACATAAAACACATGCACACATGTACACACATACCTAAAACATACACATGTATGCACACATATATACATAAAACATACACACTAACATACACGTACATACACATAACGCTTCGGTATAATACAGTTATACAACCATTTAGCCTATGACGGACAACGCTACTTTGATCATGTACATGTCACTACCATGCATTCATGCTACCCAGTACTTGCAAGATCCTTCCGTAAGAAGTCTGGTTGTCATGCCCAGGCATTCCTGTGTCCATTCTCTAAGTGGCAAACTCCTTTGTGTAATCGCCACCTTTGTCTTTGCAACATACAATCCCAATTAGTGCCCACTCCTAAACAAGGGGTAATGCCAATAAGTAAGTACATAACAATACTACAAAATTTTAAAAACTGCCAGGTCTGGGCACGGCTAACTGACGATACATTGTATGTGGGGTGTGTCTCACTAACCATTCAAGTGAAGCGCGATTTGAAGGCCCTAAGCTCTGAAAAAATAATGATAAATAAGTGCATTGATTACTCTCATATAATCCGGTGGCACATAAGGAAAATATCATTTGGTTGGAAAACTATTAAGTAAATGAGATAAAATGAATGCACATTGGAAACCTTGCATAATTAATGTGGAAGTGCGGATATAGGTACCTACGGTGCGAAGAAAAATTAGCCAAATAGTCCCCACATATTGCAAATCTGAGAGCACCTAGTTAGTTACAGTGTAGCTGCAGTTTTCTGAATGCGTCAATAGGACGTTGAACCGAATACATGTACTGTGTAATCCTTTTGATTGCCAATTTCTCTATATGATTTTAAGGCGTTCTCCTTTTAAAGTGTGCTCCTTTTAAAGTGCGTGACACTTTCTGTACAGTTCATGTGCATGCATTGTGTGCTTGCTACCATACATTGCACACACACATACATGTACACACACACACACACACACTCATGTAATCGTACATTTGTATGCCACAATATTTGGCTTCATCACATCTGCTAACACACCTCCCTTGATCACACCCACCTGCTGGCTGCACTCCTCTGTGAGGTCTCCCTCCACTCAATGTACTTGGTGTAGTCCTGTCCTCTGTATATTGTCCTCTTCCATACTATATATAAACAAACAATATTTTTAAATCATTATACAACAGACTATGAGTTTTGCTGCATAGTACGAGGACATGTACTATGGTAAAATCACCATGGCAACTAGACATATGTACGTATACAAATAAAAATTAATAATGCTAATATTGGTGTCTTATATCACTGTATCTGACTGGCCTATAAAGGGTTACTGCAAGTGGTGCCCAGTGCCCAGACCTGGTTCAAATTCTGTGCCTTCTCCACGACACCCCGCTGGTCCCTGTTCTGTTCTGTCTCCATCTCCAAGGTGAGAGTGGCCCCCAGGCCTGCTGGCTCCGCCTTCCTCTCAGACTGGTATGTGTGGGTCACCTTGCTGAGTCTGTCCTTATCTTCGTCACTGTTTTGGGCCTCCTCTGTTGAAGGAAAGTGGAAGGAGAGGATCATGGAAGGAGGGAAGAGGCAAGGAGAGGGAGGGAGGGAGGGAGGGAGGGAGGGAGGGAGGGAGGGAGGGAGGGAGGGAGGGAGGGAGGGAGGGAGGGAGGGAGAACTGATTCTTAGCATACATGTACATATACATGTACATACTGGCATACGTGCACAGAGAGGGGGAGAGAGGATTCATAGCCACTCACACAACACATGTATACAGTCACACATACACATACAGTACTTGTTTGCTAGCTGTCGGGTATTCCGTAGCGCTGTCTCGCCATATGTCGCCATAGGGTCCACTCCATACTGTACTGTAGCTGTTAGCTGTGAGGTATTCCATATATATGTACGTATATACCGGTATTCAATGGAGGGTCCCACAGGTAGACTTCCAGGTCTTAAACCTCGTGGGATTGACCTCAGATATCGTCGTCTTTGTACCGTTCGAAATCGTCCGTGGATTAGGAAGTACCGAACCAAAAGCGAAGAGCCACTAGTACCGTAAATAACGGTTAATAAATCGCATGCACGTTAAGTTGTTGTGTCATTATAGTGGTGGGTGGGGTCGTAGTTATAGACGTCAACACATATTTTAACTAATTGCAAAAACAGTTCGGTCTGGGCACGGCTAACTGACGAAAGGGTAGCACGTGATATTATGCGCTTTGTATGTGGGGTGTGTCTCACTAACCATTCAAGGGAAGCGCGATTTGAAGGCCCTAAGCTCTGAAAAATAATGATAAATAAGTGCATTGATTACTCTCATATAATCCGTTAGCACCTAAGGAAAATATAATTTGGTTGGGAAACTATTAATGACTGAATAAGTAAATGAGATAAAATGAATGGACATTGGAAACCTTGCATAATTAATGTGGAAGTGCGGATATAGGTACCTACGGTGCGTGAAAGTACTCAAAATATGCCAAATAGTCCCCACATTGCAAATCCGAGAGCACCTAGTCAATATAATTTTTTTTTCTGCAGTTAGATGCAGTTTTCTGAATGCGTCAATACATTTTCTATGGACATAGAATTACGCAATGACCGAATACCGCGTAATCCTTTTGACCGCCAATTTCTCGATATGTGTAACCCAAATCATCCATACCCAATGTGCAGTCCTCAGAGGCCACCAAGGGTGTCTCGCTAGCCAGACGTACATCGAACTTCAACTGGACTGGGAATGGGGACATATATAGGTTTTAGGCTTTAGTCGTAGGCCTACATGTAGAGAGCACACACACATGTAACAGATCCATCACACTGTCAGTTCTATCCATATGAACCGAGCATGTTTTTGTGCAAATTAACATGCATGTGCGTGCGTATTTTGTGCGCAGTGTGTGTGTGTGTGTGTGTGTGTGTGTGTGTGTGTGCGAGTGTGTGTTCAAAGAGTTGTACATCTAACCGCGAATCAAATCCATCTACTATGCGTTAGTCCTCATTATCAAAAGGTGCTGTCAATCACCTCCAGCGCCCAGTTAAGAGCCATTATCGTTTTAGTTGGGGAATACATAGGCCCTTTATAGGTGTCGATGGTGCGTGCGCGGCTATACCTGAAAGGCAAGTTACACCATGCTACGGGGAAATCCTCTGTGCTCTGAGCTCAAATAGGATTGACTAACCTGCCCTTTCCCATCGAACAATCCGCCGTATTAAGAGCTAATCACTTGACAATGAAAACAATTATTTTAAGAGTCAAATACATTTAGGCCTACATATGTACCTTGAATCATAGATATTATACGGAAGGGAGTGGAAACGGATCACGTGATGCAATACATTGCATAGGCTGGCTTACGGCCTGTCCAATTAACACGTTTGCCACTGCGTTTCATCGAAGAAAACCGGTCGTTGTGTATAGTTTGAGGCTTTTTCCTTTATTCTGTCACTTGCTTAAGAGGTATGGATATTAGTAGATATGTTTTTATGACTGTAAATGATTTTAGACCCGAGTTTTTTTAAAGACCCGCGTTCCGTGTCTTTGCGAAGCCTTTGTGGGCGTGTAGGAAACGTTAGCGTTGTCATATTGGCTACTTTATTGTAGAATCGAGTGGAGCTTCGTGAGACAAATCGAACTGGCTAGGTATTATCTCAAAAGCTCTTGGCGCACTTTAGATGCCCACAACCAGTCTCATGTCAAAATCTTTATTGCCAACTTTTGTACGAGTGTACAACACGCATTTGAGATAATACCTAGCCAGTTCGATTTGTCTCACGAAGCTCCACTCGATTCTACAATAAAGTAGCCAATATGACAACGCTAACGTTTCCTACACGCCCACAAAGGCTTCGCAAAGACACGGAACGCGGGTCTTTAAAAAAACTCGGGTCTAAAATCATTTACAGTCATAAAAACATATCTAAAAATATCCATACCTTTTAAGCAAGTGACAGAATAAAGGGAAAAGCCTCAAACTATACACAACGACCGGTTTTCTTCGAAAAAGTATCTGAAACCATAGATATTATCCGCCATTTTATTTCATTTTTCCTGCATGGATGGAACCTGTTGATTGGTGTTAAAGACTTCCGTTTCCAATCCCTTCCGTATAATATCTATGCTTGAATGCACGAAGCTTTCTGGCTCCTATGTGTAAAAGACAGCTTATCGTATGGAAAGGGCTGTCATTAGGTAACGCGCCATGCATGTTACTGCTCTGGTTTGTATATTAATCAGTATTGGTTATCTAGTCGACCGTACGCACACCTCTGTCAAATTGCATTGATTTCACCAACATCAAAATACATGAAGCGATGCTCATGAACCAGTGCAAAGTAGAAGTAAAACGTGAACTGAGTTTACTGCAGCTTTTAGTGTGCTGAAATCTAAAGGAAATACGATACTTACCTTTCCATGACAAGGAAATACAAAGGAAATTTCCAAAACGAGTCAACACCGTGTTTCCGTACATTTCCTATCTAACTGAAACATATGGATTTCGTGTAGTGGTACACACACACACACACACACACACACACACACACACACACACACACACACACACACACACACACACACACACACACACACACACACACACACACACACACACACACACACACACACACACACACACACACACACACACACACACACACACACACACACACACACACACACACACACACATACACAAGTACGCATACACGCACATGCACTTCAAGTCTTCAACTCAAGAACCGAGCATACGTATTGTTTAGCGCGCAATAAACCTGCAAGATGCATGCAATGATTGTGCACGTCGATCAAATAGCACATCATGCAGTTACTGGTGATACCTGTTTTTGATATATGTTTATGCAGGGTTGTGGAAGGTGTTGTTCAGCGGGAGGAGGAGAGGAAATTGTGTGCGTGCGTGTGCGCGCGGCATATACATGCTGCGTGGGTGTACACACGGGGAAAGGCGTCGAATCATTTAGAAATCATTGCGTGATTGAACAGAAAATCACACGATAATCAGTAAGAAGCGCGTGAGTTTTGTGTCATTTTCTGTTCAATCACGCAATGATTTCTAAATGATTCGACGCTTTTTTTCCCTGTGACGTAATCTTCTTAAAGTTGTAACAAATTAGTAGTCTACATGCGCTAGCTGCGCGCTCTCATTGTTCTTATAGGCCAAAAGTAGTGATTGTTGTTTATCACAACCAATAAGTGATATGGTCCTCACAATTAACGTTTTAATCGTGCGGCTTCTTTTTCTCAGTGGTTCGTATATCACTCAGATTGACATAGCTGCTTTGAACCATGCAATGGTTGTTGTTTTTCCTGTGGTCTATCTGCGGCACAGGAGTGAGAAGCTTTATTTGTAACTTTAATTCGAGGTTACTCGGGTAATCGTACTAACGTCTTGCCTCTTTCATAGAACTGAAATTTCGAAAGAGAATTATAGAAGGTATTTTTTCTTCTTCTTGAGGTACCTCAGAAACTTCTTGGTACATGTCAGTAATTAGAAGGATGAAATGATATTATAACTATAAAACGTTCTCTATACGAGAAGGTTGGTGATATAGGAATCAAAGGCGCGATGTTGGTGTAAAAGCAAGGGAACAAGACTTCTGACTGAAAAGGAAAAATGAAATATACCTCTATTAGCACACAGTTAAATATGACAACATGCTGGCTGCTAAAATCGGTCTATTTCATTTCTCCTTTTCAATCACAAGTCTTATTCCATTGCTTTTTACACCACCATCGCCTTTCATTCCTATATACCACCAACCATCTCGTGTGGAGAACTATTTTCATCATTTGTTTTATTTAAAAAAATTTTCTCATTCTTTAGTATGTTTAAAATTACATTTTATTTTCATTCCATGAAATCATGGATGGCATTGTATCAGAAAATTAATTACTGAGGTTAGAACGTTATCAAAGCAGTAGGGATGGTGTATAGTTGGACATGCAGGCTCATCACATTTGGAATATCATGCGTGCGTAAGCTTGGCACCAGCGCATGATTTCATAATTGGATCAACTTTTTATCAGTATTAATATTGTATCCATGTTTTGTGTTCATGCTTACACCACCTCCTCGCAATCAATTGCTACATTCTGTAGAGATCTTTCATGACGCCTGGGGTTGTATCTGTTGTCCTCCATATTGGTGCTTGGTTTACTCTGGAAATGTTGTATGTTGTGTGTTCTCGGTTTACTGTTGAAATGTTGTATCAACTTGTATGGGTTTTACTGAGAAAAGAGGTTTACTGTGGAAATGTTGTATGGGCTTGTGCTCGGTTTTAGGTGGTTTTTGGTAAGTTACGCCGGTTTCTAGGCCACAATTAAATGTCGGTTTGCACCATAATCTATGACGCTCTGAACTGCATACAAGCATAAGCTCATACTTCTCTAAAATAGTAAACGAGCACAATATGGCGTACTGATTAGAGAACAAATGCATGCTATTAATTAGATTACGCAATGCGCGTGTCAGACACGGCGAAAAATATCCTGGGTTGATTAGTTTTCTCACCCCCAATGATTGGTTCAGTTGTAATCAACCAGGGATCTTCGCAAAAATCGGAGTTGACGCAGGCTGCATGAGAATTCAATATTTTTCCTGTCAGTTACACTACTGCATATTATTTAACCTTGAAATAGCAAGGGTGGGGGGCAACACGGAAACCTCTATCGATAAGCTCCTGATGCATGATCAAATATATATTCAAGCTGCATACATGATATATATGACATGGTAAATTCATCGTAAACTAATAATTAGCTTCTAAACTACAGTATTTAAGTCACGCGCATGGTATCAATCGTGACCTATATGAGTTGCAGGAAACGAATAACGCCCACAATACATGTATAGAATGCGCGTCACTGAACGCTAAGTTTAGGTATATAGCCATATATGCATTTTTACATCTGCATTTGTACATGTACTGAATGATGAGTTGAAATGAATGTGAAGCGGATAGCATGCGTACGCAAGTGCTAACGAAACTGATATTGCATGTGCCGTTCATGTTGATGTGATAATACATCGATCACATGCAGGCCGACTTATCACTGAGTATCTAATCTAATACTATAATTTCCATCGTACGTACGTACGTACGTCCGCGTAACTCATTTATATACTCGGCCTAGCGCCTATTGGTTGCTAGGTATGTACGCGTACCTAGCTACCAATAGAAACGACCACCTCCCACACAAAAGGCGGTCGCAATGACAGCTGGTTTCCACTTCACATTTAGTATCTAAATTTTTTTCAATATTTCTTGAATTCAGAGTCGGGGACGGGGCGAAACTGCCGAAAGAATAAATGCAACACTATTGTGGTTCACTCTCAAGTCTCATCGTACAGGCCGAGAACATGAAGTTACTACCTGAAATTGCGCGGGCATGTTATAGAGGAAACCGTATGTTAAAACAGCAACATTTGGTAAAACAGCCGGTAAAAAATAGAGGAGCTAGGAGGTAGACCAACTGTTCATCTGTATGGCAAATGAATAGCGAGTCGAATAACAGCGAGACGAATAATCAACCCGTGATTTTTCACGGGGACACGCTAGTCTAAGACCACCTTCCACAAAGGTACATAGCAACGCGTACTTAGCGACCATGCCTGCCACAAAACCTTCATGCCTGTACAGGTAATAGAAATAAAAAGCAACGCTTTTGTGGTTCACTCTCGTACAGGCCGAGACCATGTAGTTACTATCTGGCATAATAATTGCCGGGCATGCTATAGAGGTTGCGTAGTAACGGTTAAACCGTATGTTAGAACAGGTGGTATGCAACATTGGTAAAACAGTAAAAAATAGAGGAGCTAAGAGGTAGACCAACTGTTCATCTGGCAAATGAATACATGAGCGAGACGAATAATCAGCCCCGTGATTTTTCACGGGGACACGCTAGTCTAATACTATAATTTCTAACGTACGTACGTCCGCACGTCCGCGTAACTCATTTATATACTCGGCCTAGCACCTATTGGTTGCTAGGTATATACGCGTACCTAGCTACCAATAGGAACGACCACCCCCCACACAAAAGGCGGTCGCAATGACAGCTGGTTTCCACTTCACATTTAATATCTAAATTTTTTTCAATATTCCTTGAATTCAAAGTGGGGGGGAGGGACTGCATAAGTGCCGAAAGAATAAATGCAACGCTATTGTGGTTCACTCTCAAGTCTCATCGTATACAGGCCTTAGAACATGTAGTTACTATCTGAAATTGCGCGGGCATGTTATAGAGGTTGCGTAGTAACCGTGTACGTGTTAGAACAGGTGATAGATTATATATGCAACATTTGGTAAAACAGCCGGTAAAAAAAGGATTATATATGCAACATTTGGTAAAACAGCCGGTAAAAAAAGAGGAGCTAGGAGGTAGACCAACTGTTCATCTACATGGCAAATGAATAGCGAGACGAACAACAGCGAGACGAATAAGCAACCCGTGATTTTTCACGGGGACATGCTAGTGAATACTATAATTTCCAACGTATACGGACGTTCGTAACCGATTTTCAGGTTTTGTAGGTTAATCGGTTATTCGCGATTACCTATTCGGTCGACTATGCGCTTAGCAGAATAGCAGGTTACCGATTTCAGAATTTCCTTAGTCGAAATAACTGATTCTGTTTTTTTTTTATTAAGTCGCGATTAGTGGATATTCGTTTCCTTCATTTGCAGAAATCGGTAAGCAAATCGATTACCACCCTTTTTTTATACCCTTCGCTTTTCCCTCATGTGCAAAGGCATACTAACGGGCTAATTAATAGGTAAAAAGAATCATTGTGATGTAACCAACACTTAGTCGCACGTCTGTGGACCCGGCTGAAGGTAACTCATCAGTGCCCTTTATCAAACTAGCTGCGTACTCTTTTGCACAGGTGACAGGTGTCCAAATACATTGGCATGCACATCGTTCCCAGTCCCTGTTGCCTGTGGGTACTGTCTATGTTGTCTTAACACAGGGAAAAAGTTGAAAACACAATGGTTCATTTACTATATTTAACAACGTTTGACATCATATATCAAGTACAGTGGGTTTAATCACAACATAATACAACGTTAGTTTCAAACGTCGTTGTGAAAATGACAATAAAATACAACAGATGAACGGTATATGAACGGTATATGTTGTTGAATGTTGTATTTTGGCTGACTAGAGATGAATAAACCTTGCGAATCTGATAAAACAACAGCAAACAATCATTGTGAAATTAGAATCACGTGATGTAATCGCAATCCCCAGGCCTTTCATTCTTCGCGCTCCGCTTTAGTTTCATCATCGCAAACGGAGTCTGGGGACCAGACTAAAAGTTTTGTCGGTACAAACTACTGGTAGCTGTACGAAGCGTAAGCATCCGAATGTCTTCTGCTATAACTCAGTACGGGCGTAATTGGGTGAGGTTTTAATAATACATATAAACGTATGTATGTTTAGCGGTGATGTAATCCATCTGCAGCTGTGGGAGTAAGGGTCTGGATACGAGACTTTGCACAATGTCCGAAGTGTATACTGTATACGTCTTCCAGTTGGAAGACATACGAAGACATCCCGATCCAGTAGTACGTTTACAACGATTCCGAACTGCTTGTCTTTGAGTGTCGAATAAGATCGTTCGCGGTACATCTTCCATCACCATTGCTGATTGGTACATGTAGGTCTATTTGAAATAACTTCTTGTTACAGTATAGCTAATTATAAAGTATGCAACTACTTCATACGCTTGGCTTTCTCCACAGGATTGCTGTCGTTTTCTGATGTTGTATATCGGGAAGCATGTCCAGCTGTTGGCCATTGGGGAACAGGCACCTGCTGTCATTCATCAGGACTGCTGCACTGCAGAGTATGTACAGTACTGGTAGTTAAGTAGCAAGTGTTTAGCATTTAATAAAGCATTTTTAAAATGCAAGTGTAGGCTGTGTAGCATGTGTTAAGACCCATAATATGTGTGTGTGTGTTTGCATTTGACCAGTGCATGTACATGTACATTCACACCAAACACTGTTTAATCCAACCACACACACACACACACACACACACACTCACACACACTTTCTCTTTCTCTCTCTCTCTTCTCTTCCGTCTACAGTAGCCACCACACAAACCATTCAGATCATACTCACACAAACTGTTTGGTCACACCCATGCACACACACACTTTTCAGTCCAGCCACCCCTCCCTCACACACACACACACTGTCACCTCTCAACCCCACACACAAACCTTTTGGTACACACACAGACGCAAACATACAGCTCCTTCCCATCTGTTCACTGCGCCTCCTCTCCACTGCACTTCCCCTTCTCCACTGCGCCTCTGTGTAGTGTGGACAGGGCTAAGGATATTTCTTAACTGCGAAATAATGAAATAAATAATGATTACATTGTAAGTCTCTCTCACACAATATACACATGTGTTGTTTGCATAAATGTTCTCTTGTCATCCTCCCGACTTCTCTTCTCCTCCACCCCTCACCCTCACCTCCCTTCCTCCCCACTTCCTCTCATCCCCTGCCCCTCCTACCCACTTCCCATTCTCCCCCACCCCTTACTTCCCCACCTCCCCTCCTCCCCACATCCCCTCCTCCCCTCCAACCATCCTCCCCTCTCCCATCTCCCTACTTCCCCTCCTCCCTCCTCCCCACCTCTCCACCACTCTCCCTTGCTCCCTTCCTCCCTCCCTCCCTCTCTTCCTCCCTCCCTCTCTCCCTCCCTCTCTCCTCCCTCTCTCCCTCCCTCCCCTCCCTCCCTCCCTCCCTCCCTCATAGCCTATGTTCAATGTCTCCACTCTCCTACTACGGGTTGTGCCTCCAACATTCCACTCTCGGGTGCCCAGTGCTCATTGGACCAGGGACCAGCTGTACCCTGCTCCTTCCATTAGGGAACAAGGCACATGTTTTCATTCATCTGGACTGGTTAGTGTTTCGCATTTAACGTAGCATTTTGCATAGCGATACATGTAAATATGTAAGTGTGTAGCATGTGTTAACACATGTTTCCCCATGCCACCATCCACTGCTTAATCCAACCACGCACACACACACAAACACACACACTGAGACAATATACACACACACTCCCGCCCACACACACACACACACACACTGTTCACACACTGTTCTAACCCACACACCTTTTGGTTCAAACACACACACACACACACTGTCTGTGGTGTGCATTTGTGTGTGTGTTTGTGTGTGTGTATTTGTGTTTGTTTGTGTGTGTATTGTGTCCCTATTATGCACACGTTTGTTTACTCCTCCCCACTTCACCTCTTCCCCACTTTCCATCCTCCCCACCCTCACTCTCACCTCCCCTCCCCTCCCCACCTCCCCTCCCCCTCCCCTCCCCCTCCCCACCTCCCCTCCCCCTCCCCACCTCCCCTCCCCCTCCCTCCCTCCCTCCCTCATAGCCTATGTTCAATGTCTCCCCTACTGATGTGAACACTACGGGTTGTGCCTCCAACATTCCACTCTCGGGTGCCCAGTGCTCATTGGACCAGGGACCAGCTGTACCTTGCTCCTTCCCTTGTAAGTGTGCCCCACTTTAGGGTAGACAAGTAAGGGGTTGCAAATTATGTTGTTGTGTTTGTGTATACGTATGTGCCCTATCATACTTATAAACTCACTCACACAAACGTTTTGGTTCACACACACATGCTGCTCAATGACTCTCTCTCTCTCTCTCTCTCTCTCTCTCTCTCCTGTCACATATTAACACCTGAGTCATAGGCAACCTATCCTCATTATGTTGAAGTACAACTTGTAACTTGTAATATTATATCATATCTCATCTAGGCTTAGTATTGAAAGTGATAACAAGTTTAATCAAATTATACAGCAGAATTATATGTGTAGATAATGGCACCCAGCACGTATTTCAAATGCTATGTTACATATTATATTTGAGATAGGTTGTGTCACGGTTTCTAACAGAGATGGTTTCCATCGAGGGTTGAGACTTCCCACTTTGTGCAGAGGGTTGCATATCACTTGCTCTGTTTCCCTTTCCACTCTTGCTACAATGAAGTATGCACCTCCCTTTACTTCAACTATTTCATTTGCTTCAGGGTAGTGTGGGACGTCAATAGCAGTAATAGACACACAATGGTTTGGATCTATGCACAGGTACTGGTTGCGTCTATGGTCATAACATAGAGCATAACCTTACGTTCTATGTATCTCACTGGTTGGATGCATAACCTTTTATACTCTTTCCTAACAAGCTTAGGCTGATTTGTCCATTCATCTATGTCGATACTTCCATCAGCAAGAGTTCTTGCTGCAAAATAAATCCCATTGTAGAACTGTACATATTTGTTGTTAACCGGTCCGTACACAATAAAACCAGTAATCTGCACGATTCTATACACAAACCACAATCTTCCACCTAGCTAATATGCGACAGGAGTAATGACGTTGGCCCTGACCCAAACACACCCAGGACTTGGGGGCCATCACCCACAACACTTATGCACTCCACTTGTGCGCTGTGTCCGTACCCATGGGAAGACGGCAAGCTTTCTGCCTCTCAAGTCCCCAGTCCACTACTAGCAAAACACACTCCATAGCCACAGTTGCCATGACAGCAGGACTGTTGTCATGACACAGTGCTTTGGGGTCACTCAATGACTGGTTTGGAGTGTGTTTCCACTACAGTGACACTGTTGGTATCCACCCCTGTCAACCATTTCTATACACAAACCACAATCTTCCACCTAGCTAATATGCGACAGGAGTAGTGACGTTGGCCCTGACCCAAACACACCCAGGACTTGGGGGCCATCATCCACAACACTTATGCACTCCACTTGTGCGCTGTGTCCGTACCCATGGGAAGACGGCAAGCTTTCTGCCTCTCAAGTCCCCAGTCCACTACTAGCAAAACACACTCCATAGCCACAGTTGCCATGACAGCAGGACTGTTGTCATGACACAGTGCTTTGGGGTCACTCAATGACTGGTTTGGAGTGTGTTTCCACTACAGTGACACTGTTGGTATCCACCCCTGTCAACCATTTCTATACACAAACCACAATCTTCCACCTAGCTAATATGCGACAGGAGTAGTGACGTTGGCCCTGACCCAAACACACCCAGGACTTGGGGGCCATCATCCACAACACTTATGCACTCCACTTGTGCGCTGTGTCCGTACCCATGGGAAGACGGCAAGCTTTCTGCCTCTCAAGTCCCCAGTCCACTACTAGCAAAACACACCCCTCTTACATCACACTATACCCATCAACAATAACTCCCCACATCTATCTATATGTAGCACACTGAACACCCACTATCACAAGCTCAATCGCTAATTACAAATGCTAAACTGGTGTGTGAGATATATATATCTATATATATGAAGCTTGAACCCCACCCTGTACTCTCCACCCACCCACCATCACCACAGCATCCTCCAACCAACCTCCATCACCACTGTATCCTCCTCCCACCCTCTATCGTCACTGCACTCTATCACACTGTACAAAAAGTCCATCCCTCCAAATGTACATTTAGGTGTGGAATATACTTGTGTCAGCAAACCTACCTTGAACTGCAGCAAAGCTTTACTGGTGGCCTTCAAAATATGTGAATGGGTCACAGATAAGCTGTTCCTACAGAAAGAGGTACATTGTCAAACCATAGATGGTTTTTAATATACCTAGTATACGCGCAATAATTAGAACTAACTTGATCAGCTGTTCATCATATTTCGAACTGTAGCGTATGACAAGTACACTTTTTAGAAAGATACGTAAGAAAAGACCACTTACTTTGCATTTTGACTGAAGATACGAACGTTCCTGTTTTCGCCGAATCGGGACTGAGCCTAGCGTATTTTGTACACGTAGCGATCGCAACAAAGCGCAGGTCTTAAAATATGCAAGAATGACTGTAATAATGGTAGAAAGAAACACTTGCAACAAATTTTTGCTTCCTTCTGCTTTTAATAGCATCTCAAAACTCTTTTCACCGTCTCTTTTCTATATATACGGCAGTGACACTCCTATTGACGGGTATATTTAGATCGGCCAGTAATCGGTTAATCATATATGTAGGTGGGAAAAAATATACTATTTCGTTTTTCCTTATCATTCAACCCTTGTTTCCCCTGCTTTTTATACCACTATTGCCTTCAAATCCTATATACCACCAACTTTCACATATACATGTATAGGTACTTGTTGAATATATATAGTCACGTGTTTGAAAGCGCTTTAGGCAGCTGTTAATTAGCCGCGTCATGAAGATAATCGTTTCCTGCTGCTTACACATTGGGCTTCCGAGTGTGTAACTAAGGTACGATAATAATATATTTGTGCATTGTAACTTTGTTTCTTCTATCTCAAGTGGACGCGCCTAGAAAAAAAAAGTGTCGGTAGGTATATAACAATGTATGTTTTTTTTTTTCCTTTTCAGGGAAAAAAAGCCTGCAACTGTGCGGTACTATCTTTGGCTTTGCGGTTAAGTCACAGATAGTCTTAAGGTCGTCTGTAATCGTCAGTAATTTCTTATCTCCCCCTCTAGAAAGTCGTCTCGCATTTTGTATTCCTGAAAACTCATGGACACGGAGGTGTGTGCGTGCGTGAATGATTATTTTTCCTCCTAGATTCTCGTCACAATTATGGTGTGCGCAGCGTATACCACGTTTATGCCTATGAGAAACTTGGTACGTAAGCGAAACGTAAACTTGGTACGTAAGCGAAGCGATAACTGATTTTATTTTCTAGCAGGTTCAATCTTCCAATGTAAACAAGGTACATTAATGTACATTAATGTATGCGCTTAAAAGTTGTGTCATATGTACATGTACAGGCTCGGCTTTGAAGTGGTGCACCAATGGTTTGCATATCAGACACTTTTTGCAGAAGACGCTGAAAGATACAATGTGTTAGGAGGTATACCTAATAGCGTAGCATGTACATGTATACATGTATTCTTTTTTGAAATATTGTTATGAAGTGAACGAGAAGGTCATGGTAGTGCGCGTATAGGTATATATAGGGCGGGGGGGGGGGGGGGGAGGGTGAAGGGCTGGGGACCAGAGATGAAACACTGGGGACCAGAGATGAAAGACTGGGAACCTGAAATAAGGATTGCATCATCAAAGAGAATACGTGAGAAGATTACCATTACGTATACAGGAAAATATACGCTTAGGGGATCTCGTTAGTATCCATCTGATATCCGAACGTAGTTGGCTGCGTATAGCGTTGTCTTTTGTAGTATTCTTTCTTTCCATACGTTGTGCCTTGATGTACATTGTAGTGAAATTCCATAACGTTGTGAAAAAACCACACATTGTGAAAGCACAATTTTGTTGTGTTTTATTATAAGCGAACACAACGTTATACCACACGATTCCCTCGGTTTGACAACAAAAACGCATTACTTATTCCACGTTGTGAAATAACTATTCTCCCTGTGTAAAGTTGGCGTAACTGCGTAAGCAACTGATACGCAATACCTATATGGCTATATACTTGTATTAGATTTGAGAAACTGATTTATCGCGCCATTATTAAAAAAGGGCAAACCTGGAAAAACCTAGGTAATCGTTAGCAAATTAATAGTGCCTTAATCGCCAAAATCGATTTAATGTTTCTAATAACCGATTTGCAAGTTGCTATAAACCTGAAAAATCGATTGGACTTTTTTTCATAGTCGAAATAATCGATTTTGATTTATAAAATAGGCCGTTACACACACCCTTCCGTACGTCATTAATCACGGCCTACCGCCTATTGGTTGCTTGGTACGCGTACCTAGCAACCAATAGGAACGACCACCGTCCACACAATAGTACACAGCAACGCATACTTATGACCATGTTTCGTGCCACAAAGCATGTACATGCATACGCCTTAATGTCATCACATGCAGTAACAATTAAAACAACGCTATTGCGGTTCACTCTCGAGCACGAGAACATGTAGTTACGATCTGACAATAATAATTCCATTCTGAATTACGCATCATCAACATGACTTACATTGGTGTTCTATTGTAGGGGACCTTCAGCGCCATAAACAGGAGACATCACATGGAAAAAAAAATACTATTACCATTTTATTATGTATGTTATTTTTAATAAGTTCACTTTGTCTTAGCTTTCTAGAGATATGTGCAAAACAGCAGGAACAATAGAAGCATGGAACTACATCTTGAAGAGGATATATCATACAGAAATGCACAAGAGACCAGATGTATTTATTCTCAATCACTATCCAGTGATATTGGGAAGACAGTGGCAATTTTATGATGACCTACACAAGTCCTCAAGAAAAAGGCTGAAGGTGTCAATAAATGTATTTTGTTTCTTTTTCATATGAATTGCTTTTTTTTGTTATAGACATCTGAGTCAAAAAAGGTTTTCACCAAATTTGTGAAAAATGGTCAAAGAGAAAAGTCAACAATGATGCCATCAAAAATTCTATTGGATATTTTCAACAGAAGCCACCTAAACCATTCTCTCTTGTGAATCAGACATATGTTGAATAATGATCTTACTGCGGCACCATATATTCATAAATAGAATGTATCAATTGCAGCAATGAACAAAGCAAGAAAGTAACTACCAACACAACAACAAGGTTGCAAATGTAGGGGCTAAGGAACTTGCAGTCAAGTTGAGCATTGCAGCTCTACTCAACATAGCTGCAAGTTGTTATTCTGTATAAGTCCGGCAAGTACCCCATACTTCTATTATGGCTTTTTATTTCTCAGGAAGAAACAGGAGCCATCATAGAAGTTGCACGACAACAGAACAAAGGACTGGAAAATTCATCAAACATATGCTGGCTGAATGCTGCCATACAAGCCTTGTTACAACACCACTGTACACGATGATGAAAGGTATGTGGTAACTTTCTTACTTTGTATTTTGTGTCATGCACCATAGTTATGATTACCTATAATCATTATACAGCAATGATGTCATTAAGTAAGGCATCACTACTTGAAGCATTTGTCAGCATTTGCAATGATTCGGAAGGAATTGTGAATCATCCCTGTGATCCTGCAAATCTTGCAGTAAAATTATGTCACAATGGTTAGAATGCAATGCATTTCTGATAAATCAAACATTAGGATGCAATCAGTGCAGAAATGGTCAGTCTTACTCGAGATGCTCAAAATGACTGCTTGCGAAGGAATCACTGCATTGTTAGGGGGATTGTTTATGGAAACAGAGGTTTAATGAACGATTTCATGGCAAAACATCAAATGAGCAACTGATGCCCTCTATTGCTAGATTGGTCATAAAATCCAGCAGCACATTTGCACGTCCATTGCAAGGCAGTCCCAGTGCTGTTCGAAGGTGCTTTTTCCTTTTGTTCTAACCAGTACCTGCATTAACCACAATATATAACAAAATAGAATGTGTGAGAAATCAATGCTTTCACTGTGATCCCGTGTGGTGTTAACCAAAACAAATGGAAGATGTATTTTTGATTTAATGAGGGAGTGGCTAGATGGCAGACTCTCTGAAGTGGAAGACCACAAGTGTTAGATGTGTTACTGTAGTTCGATTTTTTTGTGCCATTTACACTATAGATTCTGTGAAGGTTGCAACCAACGTTTATCTGTTCAGCAGAGAGAATTATCATTCCATCTATCCTAATTATTCATTGCTCAAGAGTATCAGCCGATAACACATACAGAAAGCTAAAAACTAGACAAGGTTTGCATCACAATTACCATTTAACACATATGACTTAATTGTATTACAGATCATACCAACTGACTCATCCATGCACCAGTGTCAATAGTGTCTATGAACTAAGTGCCTTAGTGGTAAGTTCGTATGCGTACTTTCTGTAATGACTATTATTCATTTATTTATTTAGCTTCATCACGGAAAAAGTGCAAATGAAGGACATTGTAATCCACGAAGAACACAATAAATCACTTATTCAGTTAACTTCTTTCAGACACATGCATTGTGCGGAGCAACGCGTGGATTCATTATAATGATGCAGAAGTAGCTTCCTGATTACAATTGCTCAAAAGAAGTGAAGGTAAAGAATGATGACATTTATATTGTGTTCAATTTTAGGAGAATGTATCATTGGCAATCTATACAACTTCTATGACATCCGTAGGTGATGGTATGCATGTTTAAGTTGCATCACATAGATGCATTAATTGATTTGCAGACATTCCTCGATAGATACAATTCCAATCCACCTCCAATATATTTTCAGAAGTTCCACACTCTGGTAAGTGGCATGTGTGTTGCTGTTACATATTTGAAGGGTTGCATAATGGAATACTTCAATTCAGGAGTATTCCGGTTTACTATTGGAAATTGAAGCCGAGGTTGATTTATTAAATAAATGTGTACAATGAACAACAACTTTCTTTCAGCTTAGGACAAAAGGAGCAAACCACACTCCAGTTTTAAGCTAGAGAAATGTGATTTAACATCATTGATAAGTGGAGAATGGATCAGCTCAAGAGTAAAGTGCTTTCCACATATAATGGTCAAATCAAAGAGTATTCTTATTCAACAGATCATTCATTGCTGCTTATTTGGATCTGCTTCAGAACTCTGTACATGTTAGCATTTGCATGTCTTTGTATAGTAATCCTACAAGCCACTACATTACTAGGGAATGAAAGTCATTTCCTTTGATCCAACATTCTTGCCAGCCTTCAAAGCAAAAGGCTACAGTGGAGTTAGAAGGTGTGCAAAGGTAAACAAAATCCTCGTGTGAACTAATTTATAACACTAATCATTGGGTAGGGGAAGAATGTGATGGACTATGACATGCTACTGTTTCCAGTACATAAACCACAACACTGGTGTCTAGTGGTTAGCATTTCTGTTTTTGTACTACATCTACCTGTGGATAAACAATACTGGTTTGCAGGTGGTTTATCTTAAGTCAAAGGAAATTCACTGCATTGATTCACTAAATTGCAGCAATGAAGATGCTGTCAATTGGATGTGGTGAAAGGGGAAATTTGTCTAGTCAAAAATAATTGTTTTCTTTTTTATATTAAGGATGTATATGGCCATCGAAGTACAATATTCAAGTAAGACTCAACTCTCAAGCTCAGATTGGAAGTCTAGTGATGTAATGGTATACATAGTGCCTTATGCAGTTATGCTCAATGCACACCTTTCCTCTCTAAAGACTGGAGGTACAGATAATCCCATGCAGAAAAATTCACAAGATTGTGTAGTCTTTGTGTGCTTTGTAAGAATATAATATTATGATTACATGTCCTAGTGTGATGATGACCACATCTATTAGGCTGCAAGACTACGCGTAGAAGGATTCCCTTGTCTGCACACACAGGTATGGCATGATGTTATATGATACTTTGCATCATCTAGAAAAATAATTTTATTGCACCTTTCCTTCTAAACAAGGACTTGATTCACAAATTTAGATTGCAAATGGTGCATGAGCTATCAGTTGGTGCTCTCTGTTCACTACAATCAGCTGTAAGTATATCAATTAATTACAAATTGCGATCAAAATATTCTCTAACATGAAGCATGTAGGACAAGCTATCATAAAAGAAAGCCGTACTGGACATCAAGCTGCACATGATGAGAATGAGAACAGTGATGATAGTGTTCTGGATCAAAGTATTAGGAAGGGCCATGATATGAGTAAGGGTTATGAAGATGTAATGACAAAGGTGATGAGGATGAAGATGAAGAGAGGGACCCCAATTTTATAGTTCCCACATATATCAATCAACCAGATCCAGATGATTTATGTGCACTTAAATGGGGCAAAGATCATTACATGAAATATCTTCCATCAATGAAAAGAAAACTTTAAACTTTACACGTGAGGCAATACAACCTAGTTGTATATGCCAATTTTACTGCAAAATCTCTCAGAAAACAACAGTGCCCATTTGATAGAAATTTTATCAGAAAAGTGGTGAAAGAAATGGAAGTAAATACCGAATGTTCGTTTAGGAATATAAATTAATTGTTTATGCCTGGCGCAGCCTGCCATCAGAGGGCTCCAGTCAGGAAAACAAAAAAGTGTATTCTATCAGCATACTTCAACAGTGGAGAAGAACTTGAAATCTGATTGGAACTGGCCATTACAACCCTGTTATGATATGGTACGGAAATTGTATGCAGTTACTCATTAACGTGCAGGTTTCTATTTTTCATTTTCTCACTGAAGTTGAAAGTGATAACAATAAGACAGCTTCAGTTACCACATCCCGCATAAATAAGCTAATTGTATGGCCTGAGGTAAGCTCTGCAGATTCTATAATACAACTTTAAATACAATGTATATGCACACAAACAGATTGTTACCACTCTCATCATGATCAAGTACCATGTCGATCATAAGCAAGCAACTTGTCAATTTCTTCAACAAACCCTTCCATGAAAATGATAATTTTCTGTCTCCCAATATCATACGCCACACCTCATGCACAGGTTCACCAGTATGATGCTTCCCTACTTATAAAGCAGTATCTAACTTACTCAATGTATGTGTGTGTAATGATGACATAGCCATGGGTCCTCAGGTGGGAGGGGCCAATGACATGAGCTAGACTTTGCCACGTCAGGCAACCTCTGGGTGAGGTCCAGAATGCACAGCCTCACCAGTACTGTATCATGCTTGTACTTGTAATCATATTCACGTATACGCGGCCTGCGCATTATTTTTAATCAGTGCTAATATGTGTGAAATGTGAGGCTGTGGCATGTACGGCTAACTTCTAAGCTGTACAGAATTTAACTTGCCTGTCTCAAGTAGGGGGTGGGGACGAGACCTAATGGAATGATTATTTTTAATTTTTGAATAGTCTTTAACGTGCATGCCCTTGTGCTATACATCACCCAATCACGTTCGTTGACTGTTTTACGAGTGGTTCGCGCACTTGGATCACTCTTTGTTTATAGGCTAGCTCTAAGTATCGGGTCACCCGTTTGAGCTAGACCCGCGCCGTGATGCGGACTTATGCCCCATTATAGGTAGCGAGCTGGAGTGGCAGTTGAAAGTGTGCAAGAGGGTGCAGATAGTTGGGGAGTAGCTCTGTGGTTGCACTGACCTCGCATTGACGAAACAATGGGGTCTGCATGGTGGCTCTCCTGCCTTGATCTTACAAGTCCGATTGGGGTGGCACCTGGAGATCGTGAGAAAACGGCATTTTTTGCTCCATAAGGTCCATGTCATGCCTTTTGGTGTAACAACTGCTCCTGCCACGTTTCAGCGTCTAATGGAGCGAGTGCTAGCAGGACTCCATTTTGGACCACGTGTCTTATCTACCTGGATGATATTTTGATTTTCAGTGTCCAGTCCAAGAACATTTCACACGGTTACGTGAGATCTTTGACGTACCGTCTGAACAGGCATAAAACCCAGGCAGTGTTTGTTGAAAGAACATCAAATATTTAGCCTGGGCATTCAGTGTCGGAACATGGCATTATGACTGATCCAGACAAAACAAGGTGTATTGCTGAAACAATTCTTGGGGTTGCGTCATATTTTACGGTTTAGCTACATGTACCTCAAATTAGAAATCGTGGGGCGTGCCATTGTACAGACATTTATCACGTGATATAACGCTGCCCCGCCTCTATCACTTTGGGAAATGAGGATCTTAACTCAGGTACCGGCGAACCTGTTCATCCACACGTCCGCATTAGTGATCACTACCACTATCTTCCTCTGCTATGGGATAGCGGTTGCCCTGGGTCACGTCAAAGCATGGCTTCCCATGATAAGCGACTGCGCTGTTTATTCTCCCGAGAAGTATCCGTTTAGGTAAGCGCATGGCTCACGTTTTGCTGTGGTGGGGAATCGTGCGCATCCGATCGCGTGGTGGGGCCGTGTGGTACTAACTGTGCTAGTGCCGATACTTGGCAGACCTCTTCATTTATGCGGTGACGTCGATCATTTTTTGCCTCGTGCTGGACTAACTCTTCGCCCCAGGCTATGGTGGAAATCCGTCCGCCAAACCCTCCATCCCCTCTCCCCCAGCTTTACCGGGTGGAATGGGCTAATTCTTTCATATCCTGGACCAGCCAGATAATTCACTGTTGAGTATTTTGCTCTCCTTTCCCTTCCCCTCATCCCTCCCTCACCCCTCCCTCATCCCTCCCTCACCCCTCCCTCCCTTCTTCCTCCACTGCGTAGCTAGCACCTCAGACCACTTCCTGTTGCTGAGACACAAGCCTTCCATACCCCATCCTCAATGTGACAGTATTTTGAGTGTTTTATTTATTTTATTTAGGATTATTTTTGGTCCCATTGTTTGGTCCCATAGTCGCGTGCCCCCCACATATATGGATGCATGCATGAATACATTTGTATAGTGTCATCATTATCGTGCACGCTATTGTGCTGAGGAAGCAAATATATTATCAACAAATTATTGTGGTGAATAGGAAGGTTAAATTGAGTGGGAAGATGATGAAGATCTGTATGCATCCAAAGAGGATCATTAGTAAGCGTATGGGGGGGGGGAGAGGGGGGCATAAAGCACTGTGGGAAACACATCGTCCAATACTACAGAGCTTGAAGAGAGGATTACGAATCTGCATTAAAATAAAAACTTAAGACGAGAGATTCAAGAAAGGGGGTGTAGGTGTATTGAACTATGCCCCTTTCATATTATTGCATTTTCGTTCGTATCTTTTTTGTTTCGCTTCAGGTTCATGTGGGAGTTACATTGATTGATTCCTCGCAGTGAAAGTAACTCATTAGCACCCAAGTACAATATGCACACCCTCGCTAAAACTTAGAGTGATGTAGTTAACATTTTAGCCCGGCCATTCCAGCGATACATATGGCAGGTTAACCCCTATTCACCTCATGTCCCGTACAAAGGACAATTGTCTTGCGTACGGGACAATTTTGAAGCCCTTTTTATAAATGATCTCAGTAAACTTTGTACCATTTTTAGCACAAAGTTTACTGAGGTAACGTACAAAAAGGGTTTCAAAAATTGTCCCTTACGGAAGACATCTGTTCTTCGTACAGGACATCAGGTGAATAGGGGAACTTAAAACATGCTCAATATTTTAGCGAGGGTATACAGATTGTGCTTGGGTCCTAATTAGCTACCTTCACTGCGAGGAATCAATCAGTGTGACTCCCATGTGAATCTGAAGTGAAACAAACAAGATACGATAATGCGATGCAATGTGTAAGGGGCAAGGCCCATGCCCACTTTTTAAAATTTCTTGTTACTTTTTATTGTAACAGCAGATTCGTAATCCTCTCTTCAAGCTGTACAGTATTGGATGATGGGGTCCATATGGATATTTTTTTTGCTCCGTAATATTTCCCTTTGTATGTCTGGCTATGAGGCTAATAGAAGCAGGTGTATTATATTGATGTATCTGGACAGCTGATTTTCAATGGGGCAGGTACTATCATTATCCCGCCCCCTTTTGGTGCTCCTCTAGGGTTGTTTCTTCTCCTTCGGGGATGAGGGGGTAGAGGGGGGGGGGGGGGGGGGGGGGGACATTAATATGTAGTGGCATTAGAGCATAGAGCTCCTGTAATGTACATCTGGTGAAAGAATCAGTGAAAGAATTACCATCACCAGCACCTTCTCTCACCAGCCCAAGTTCCATGCCAAACATGGCACTAGGTTCTCAAGTTACGTAAGGTCTCACAGTGCACGCAACATCATCATCTCCTGCTCTGTGTCCAAGCTGTCATGCTATCATTATCGTAGCCAGGATGCGCAAATGCACTTTGAGCCCTTCCCTCACAAAGGAATGGGATGAATGCAATGATTCGTCATCCATCATGTGGTCACACCTTTCAAATATTCCCTGGTGTTTTCCCATATACATGTAGAGATTCATACATGTGCATTGTCGGCACTTGGGGATAGCACGTGGATCACACGATGCTGATGGTATCTGCTAATGAATACCTTCTACTTTCCTGGGTTACTAGTTAATGTAATTCACCAGCTATAGAACCCTGTGTGTGTGTGTGTGTGTGTGTGTGTATGTGTGTGTGTTTTTGTGTGTGTGTTTTTGGTATGAAGAGGGATGGTGTAGGGATAATATGAGTGTAAGGTGACTCTTCCTACATGTACATTGTATCCAAACATGCATGGTGTGGTCCTGTCACTTTTCAAACATGTTTTGCTGCTTTTTTTTTTTACATCGCCATGGCACGTGTTTACATATATCTTGTGTTGTGTAATGAAATGCACACATTTTAAATTTGAACCATAATGTCTGCTGTTCTCCCTCCTACCCTGCCCTCCTCCCTCTTTCTAAAGGCTCCCTTTTTTCACCTTCATCCACACCATATACTCAAAGTGCACGTGATTCAACACCCTCACATCTACATCAGTATAATGAATTGTGCTTTAATTAGAGTAACACCACTTGCAAACATCCCCACTTCAAGGTACGGCTTTGTGGTGGAGGCGTTCCTCCTGGGCGTGGAGACGGTGATCATATACAATGCCAACAAGGCGTACTCCAAGTCCAAGGCCTGCCTCACCCTGGGCGTGATGGGCGCCTTCTGCATTGGGGTGGTGGGCGTGGTCAACGAGGAGGAATGCAACCCAGTCCACTCCAGTAAGTAGAGTGTCGTGTGTGTGTGTGTGTGTGTATGTGAGAGGTGGGAGGTGGGGTGGTTTGTGTGAGGTGTGTGTGTGAGGTGGTGGGGGGCCTTGCATGTATAAACTGTACACAGTTTTTTGTTTTTGTTTTTGTATATGTAATTTGATTAACTCCTTAAAACATAGATCGGTACATTGGAAAGTAAATTGTCATACAAATTATTGGCACCATCAACGGCTCCACGTCTTGGAACCAACTGTGTTACAGATAACAAAGTTTACAATGGCAGCTTATAAAACCACCTGCTGCACGTAGAAACATGTGTGTCGTTGCCTTTCAATGCTGCATGGCTTATTGTCGAATCTCCACATGATGTGTAGTGAGAGTAGGGGCTTGTATCTACACAGCAGTTACACCCATAACAATGATAACCTAATACCACTCTAGACGTACTGTTCCTGGCAGACAATTAGAAGTCACCATCACCATACCATTCCACATCTTAACAACACGTGCATTCAGCATGACACTGACCGCCCCCTCTCTCCTAATCCCCTCTGCTCTGCACCCCAATCCCCCCCCCCCCCCCCCACATGCAGCTGCTGCTGTCATATTCTTCTTCACCTACGAGGCGGTGATGATCATGCAGACCTTCTACTCCAAGTGGGAGGCCTCCGTGTCCACCTCTGTCCTGCTGTTCAGACAGATAGTCACTGTCTACTGTGGGGCTGCACTGCTCGCGTTCATCTACTTCAGTATCCTCCCTAGACCTGCTCGTGTGCATGTTACCACTGGTCTACAGATGAAGCGGTTGTGAGGGTGATCTGTTGGGTGGATGGAAAATACAATTTAACCCCTTAACCACCTACCTCTTTAGGCACTGACTGGGGAAAGTACGGTCTCTACATTGCTATCTGTGAATGGTTAGCTTTCTGGAGATGGTGTTAACGGAGAGTGTCACTTGTTTAAAATTATTTTGCACTCTAATTTGAATTCGGGTGCATGTGTGTGTGTGTGTGTGTGTGTGTGTGTGTGTGTGTGTGTGTGTGTGTGTGTGTGTGTGTGTGTGTGTGTGTGCATTGAGCTATTTATGGCAGTGTTTACCAGTCTGCATGCATGTGCCGTTGATATAGCTTTGCAAAGTGTGTGTACGCTTGTTTTGTGCCAATGATTTAAGCAAACTTCGCATCCCATTCAATGAAAGGGAAGTGACGTATTGCCCTAGTTTTAACTTTATAAGCAATGGGAGAAAGTAAAAATTAATGAACACTGTATTAAAGATCTATAACCTGATATATAACCTCTGCTTTATCAGAATGATGCAATGCAATGATGACTTGGTAAATTCTGTTGTCACCAGATTATCTCATTTTTAATTCCAGGAGTGGAACATTCAGCATCATTGCTTACAACTGGTCGTATGCTCTGGACTTCGGCAGTTATGCCATCGCTGAAGCAGACGAGTCCCCATCCACTGAGAAAAAGGTTCCTTTGGTGGTTTGATGTCACTTTGACGTACCTGCTGCTAATTTTCGGTTGTGCTGTGCATAGCCAGCTGCATCCTTAGTAATTGTTACTTTACATGATGAATGTTGTAAATTGTATTGATTCATTGGAATGCTACTTTGCATGTATACATATATATGTGCCGTGTTCGTTGGATCTAAACGGCGGTACTGTATTTTTAAAAAAGAAGAACTAAACTTTTTATAATTGTGGCAATAGAGTACACAGTCAACTAATCATTCCCCGCTAAATGAAATTCAAAATTATATCGGTGACTGACAGTGCAAAACACCGCAAAGTTGACGAACCAAAGCAATCGTGGCCATTTGGGAGTAGCAGTGTGGTGCGCATCAGCAGAGACCGTATCCATTTGAGGCAGTCAGTGTTTTTATTAGACCATCGACATGTATTGTAGTTTGCGGATAAATAATTGCATTTGTGTCATCACTGAGACAATGCGGATTCCCAAGTACAATCATTATTTGTCAATTATTCATAATAAGTACGTTATACATTATGCTACGTATAGCTAAGTGCGGGTATACATTCTTGGAATGCTTGTAAATTCATATAAAGACTGCATGCACGTGATAGGAAAGTGGCACTCAAGTATAGTCGAAAGCTCGTATGACAGCGCATGCGGCATCAGTAACACGTACAGGATGAACAACCTGGCTAGTAATGCGACGAACTGGTGCATTGGCGATGATATCGCTGGTGCGATTCGTCTAATAAATGGCGCGTTTGCCGTACTCGGTTCCGTTGGCAGTATAGCGACCATCAGCATGGTATTGCTCACCAGGAAGCGCAGACTCTGTTTCATGCGTCTTATCCTCTACCTCTCCATCGCAAGCCTGCTGTCTTCCGTCGTGGGAGGCCTTCAGATGGTGGACCCTGCAAAAACGCTATGGAAAAGCGTTTGCCAATCTCTTGGCTTCTTGTCAAACTATTTCGCCTACTGCAAATCGTGCTTCTCTTTCGCCATTTGCGCCGACATCTACGTTTTCGCGCTCTCTAATAAGCGGGCGCGGCTGCAAAGACATCGGAGCGAGGCAGTCGTGATAGCGATGGCAACGCTGATCGTACCTCCCGCCTTGTCGTGGGAGTGCTGGAATGACAGCGACTGGTGCTCCGCCGCCGGGAACTGCACCCGCCTCATGGCGACGCCCGGGAAGGGCGCGCTGTGCGTCGCATTGGCTTCGGCCCCACACATAGTTCTGTACGCCATGAGCGCGGGAATGGTGGCGACGGTGGTAGGTCTCCTCTGTCGAAAGGCCCTACGCAGTCACATTTGGCACTTGTCACGTGCGAAGGTGGTAACCGTTTCTCCACTGCTGCTCTACACTTGCTTCCTGTGCGTAGCCCACACCGTTGCGCTGATCATGACTAGTTCTTCGACGTCCTTCAATGCAAAGGAATCAGCCGAAGGCCTCACGGCTGTATCTATTTTATTCAGCGTATCGAACGCCTTTTTCCTGCCACTGATGCTTCGGCACGATCACGGAGACCTACTCATATCGCGGGAGTCACATGTGGTGCCACATGGCGCTGCGAATAATAACTGGCAGTACGATTCTGTCGATAGCGGCACAAGTGCGCGTTCGGTCTCGTACGCCGACAAGTCCGATGAGGTGCACGAACGGTCCCTACTGTGTACAAAGTCAGACATGAAACCGTCCGCTCCTGTGTGATAGCCATTGATTTAAATAGAAACCACCGACTCATGGCCATGTATATGTTATGGTGGTGTGTATCTCTGTATATTATTGCCTGCATGGCACATTTCCCTGCATAACTTATCATACGTGGACAGGGCCGGCGGAACCGGGTGGGCTGGGTGGGCTATAGCCCTGGCTGTCGACGCCATTTATAACTATTAATATTAAGGTTATATTGCGTAATAGTTTTTAAAATTATCGTTCATTGCGCAACAGCTGGTACGTATTCAATGGCTACATTCGAAGCACAATTACTCGTAGTATCAGACACCCCCCATCAACCCGCAGGTTTTAAATCCCCGCGAAGGGAGATAGGAAAACAGCACCGTAGCTTCCAGCCGATCTGGTTTCGAAGTGGAAATGTTACATTACAGCGAGTCTGATGACAAGGTATTCTGTCAGGCTTGCGTTAAGGCTGTCAGAGATTTCAAAATGAGTTCAAAAAATTCCGAGGAAGCCTTTCTGACTAGAGGGTACAATAACTGGAAGGCAGCTACTGATGCGTTTCGCAAACACGAATCAAGTACAGATGCTTTGGATCTAGAAGAAGCAGCCAGGGAGTTCATAGTCAACTCAGAGCACAGGCAACGTATTTTCGAGCGTTTTAATCATTATTTTGCAGACCGAATGAACATGCATATTGAAAATTAATTGATTTATGCCGTAGATATTTGTAATCAGTAATGATGAAATTAATTAACCTAATGAAATTATATTAATCAGCCCAAACAGTTTCTATAGCCTTCCGCCGGGCCTGTTGGATACTTGGAAATTGTAAGTTGACATTATTCTATTCGGTGATTAAATAGGAGGCCACACACCTGCAATTGAACACTTAATTTGCACAGCAAGCGCACGACAGACCGAATTAATCTGGCATGATAAATGACGCCGGACTATAAGTAAATGCAGCAGCAAAATTAATCCATCTAAATGTACGTATTTCGGCACTGTGTCTTGATTATATCAAGATCACGGAAGTTTCGTTAGAAACTTCCATATAGGATTTGACCCCGACTATGAACTCATTAAAATACGCGACCCGTCTCTAACAAGACTCCCGACGATCGGATCGTTTAGATTGTTATAGCAATCGAACTAGAAGTCCAAAATGAGCAGTTTCGTCTTTGTTTTATGTCACAGAACCGCGCGGTTGTAGAGAATAAGTTTTGACCGTCCTCGTACCCAGTCCCAGAACAAGAGGCGTCCTCCTCCTCCTCCTCCTCCTCCTCCTCCTCCTCCTCCTCCTCCTCCTCTTCCTTCTCCCCCTCCTCCTCCTCCTCCTCCTCCTCCTCCTCCTCCTCCTCCTCCTCCTCCTCCTCCTCCTCCTCCTCCTCCTCCTCCTCCTCCTCCTCCTCCTCCTCCTCCTCCGCCTCCTCCTCCTCCTCCTCCTCCTCCTCCTCCTCCTGATCCTGATCCTGATCCTGATCCTGATCCTGATCACGCATAACTCGGGATGGAAACACTTTTAATCGATGAAAATTTCACCATTAGTTTCAGAATTGGCTGGAAGACTCACTTTTATATAAAATAGTCGACGTTATACTTTGGTACACAATCGACTATACGGACTGTGTCTTGTATAATTAGCTGACAATGAAAAATTCACCAATAGTTTCAGAATAGGCTGGAAGAGTCGCTTTCATATAAAATAGCCGATGTTCTATTTTGGTAATCAATCGACTATACGGTATATATAATACGCGTAATTAGATAACATTTTTAATATCTTCTAGTAACAATGGCGGCATCGACCCAGAGGCAAGGCAACGTTATTGTGAGAGTCCTGTGAATCTGCTCGCTTGGCGAAGAGAGTGCGGTACGGGAAGGCTAAGCGTACCCTGCAAAACCAAACGAGGCCATCGAAAATGAGTACTACCGATAAAGGTATGTAAATGTAGCTATACCTACTCTCTTACTAAACCATAGATATTAGAGTAGAAGGATAGGAAACAAATCACGTGAGCCATACTCTACTGTAGATTTTACGGCGCGTAGTCCGCATAGTTGTTAATTGAGTGTGAAAAGCTACTCCCCCAAAACGGCGACTAGAGTCTGAAGAGATAGGGAACCTTTCTGCTATTATTCTGATAGAGCTGCTGACGCTGATCACGGTGATGTAAATATTATCAGTGGCACATGCCTGCAACGGTAGATACGCGCGTTTGTAGTAATTACATATATAAGTGAAGTGAGGCGTACTGAATGCAAACCGATATGTTTAAATCGTATTGGAAGGTTTTTTCGTGTAGCTTTCGTGAAACTACACAGCATGGTGTGTTTTTTCCCTATGCCAGATTGATTTTGTACGTGTGAGGGCCAAAAAACTACTTCCTGATATGAGGTCAAACTGCGGCGTGTAGCATGCGTATTTTGAGGCTGTTCAGGACCATATGCAATATGCATGTTGGAGAATGAATTCTATACAGCAACGCATTTTGGTTTTGGTATTATAAGCTTCTTACGGGGAGAAAACAAGGTGCCGTTTCATGTCTGCATAGACCTGATGAATCGGACTGGGCACCCCAAGTTTAGGCTGGACTGCAGAACAAAGAGGAAGACGCTACCAGACTACCAGTGCACATCCCCTTAGATAAAGTCACCTTGTTTCCTGTCTCGTCTGTTATGGCAGCCAAAAAACTTTCATCCAACAAGAAGTCGTCTAAAGCATAGATATTATAATATCTATGTCTAAAACGGCAATAAAATCTCCTACAAAAAAAAAACAAATCAACGTTGCTTTACGAGCATGATGCGCGCATACAAGCATGTTCCTACCTACGAGGCTGTTCTCTACGATACTGTTGAAGAAGACTTGACATCGAGCCATGATGGTGGCATGGGTACGAGAACTATGCGGACTGCAGGTGTTAGGTCGTGTTAATTGGCTGCGTTTCCTATCCTTCTACTATAATATCTATGACTAAACTTAGTTTACAATATGACATTGGTGGCTGAATATTACGGCCCAGATCAATTACGATCAATTACGCATCATCAATTACGCATCGGAATAATGTGCATGAACAAAGAAAGAATGAATGAAGCAAGTAAATAAAAAATCTTCTCTATGAGAAAGTTGGTGGGATATAGGATTTGAAGGCAATAGTGGTGTAAAAAGCAAGGAAACAAGGGTCTGTAATAGTAAGGGAAAATGTCATAGTCCTATATTTAGACCGTTTGCAGCATATACTTTGTTCGTGTGCTAAATATAGGACTATGACATTTTCGGTTAGTTAGTCTCGTTCCCAGAGCCATGTCACAGCAGCGGTTGGATTACACCACCACGTAAGTGGTGATGTAATTCATGTTACCACTGGTCTACAGATGAAGCGGATGTGAGGGTGATCTGTTGGGTGGATGGAAAATACAATTTAACCCCTTAACACCTATACCTCTTTAGGCACTGACTGTGGAAAGTACAGTCTCACATTGCTATCTGTGAATGGTTAGCGTTCTGGAGATGGTGTTAACGGAGTGTCACTTGTTTAAAATTATTTTGCACTGTAATTTGAATTCGGGTGCGTGTGTGTGTGTGTGTGTGTGTGTGCATTGAGCTATTTATGGCAGTGTTTACCAGTCTGCATGCATGTGCCGTTGATATAGCTTTGCAAAGTGTGTGTACGCTTGTTTTGTGCCAATGATTTAAGCAAACCTCGCATCCTGTTTAATGAAAGGGAAGTGACGTATTGCCCTAGTTTTAACTTTATAAGCAATGGGAGAAAGTAAAAATTAAATGAACACTGTATTAAAGATCTATAATCTGATATATAACCTCTGCTTTATCAGAATGATGCAATGCAATGATGACTTGGTAAATTCTGTTGTCACCAGATTATCTCATTTTAAATTCCAGAGTGAAAAATTTAGCATCATTGCTTACAACTGGTCGTATGCCCTGGACTTTGGGTATTATGCCATCGCTGAAGCAGACGAGTCCCCATCCACTGAGAAGAAGATTCCTTTGGTGATTTCATGTCACTTTGACGTACCTGCTGCTAATTTTCGGTTGTGCTGTGCATAGCCAGCTGCATCCTTAGTAATTGTTACTTTACATGGATGTTGTAAATTGTATTGATTCATTGGAATGCTACTTTGCATGTATACATATACCTGTGCTGTGTTCGTTGGATCTAAACAACTGTAATGTATTTTTAAAAAGAACTAAACTGTTTATAATTGGGGCAAGAGACACAGTCAACTAACCATTCCCCGCTAAATGAAATTCATAATTATCAACTTGCAGTGCAAAACACCGCAAAGTTGACGAACCAAAGCAATCATGGCCATTTGGGAGTGGCAGTGTGGTGCATCAGCAGAGACCGTACCCATTTGAGGCAGTGTTTTTATTAGACCATCGACATGCAGCATTGTAGTTTATTGCATTTGTGCCACTGAATTCCAAAGTATAATTTGTCAAGTGTGCTATACATGTATGCTATATGTGTAATTTAGTGTGGGTACTCACTGTATACATTCTTGGATTTCTTGTACATTCATATAAAGACTGCATGCACGTGATAGGAAAGTGGCACTCAAGTATAGTCGAAAGCTCGTATGATAGCGCATGCGGCATCAGTAACACGTACAGGATGAACAACCTGGCTAGTAATGCGACGAACTGGTGCATTGGCGATGATATCGCTGGTGCGATTCGTATAATAAATGGCGCGTTTGCCGTACTCGGTTCCGTTGGCAGTATAGCGACCATCAGCATGGTATTGCTTACCAGGAAGCGCAAGCTCTGTTTCATGCGCCTTATCCTCTACCTCTCCACCGCAAGCCTGCTGTCTTCCGTCGTGGGAGGCCTTCAGATGGTGGACCCTGCAAAAGCGCCATGGAAAAGCGTTTGCCAATCTCTTGGCTTCTTGTCAAACTATTTCGCCTTCTGCAAATCGTGCTTCTCTTTCGCCATTTGCGCCGACATCTATGTTTTCGCGCTCTCCAATAAGAGGCTGCAAAGACATCGGAGCGAGGCAGTCGTGATAGCGATGGCAACGTTGATCGTACCTCCCGCCTTGTCGTGGGAGTGCTGGAAAGACAGCGAGTGGTGCTCCGCCGCCGGAAACTGCACCCGCCTCATGGCGACGCCCGGGAAGGGCGCGCTGTGCGTCGCATCGGCCTCGGCCCCGCACATAGTTCTGTACGCCATGAGCGCGGGAATGGTAGCGACGGTGGTAGGTCTCCTCTGTCGAAAGGCCCTACGCGGTCACATTTGGCACTTGTCACGTGCGAAAGTGATAACCGTTTCTCCACTTCTGCTCTACACTTGCGTCCTGTGCGTAGCCCACACCGTTGCCCTGATCATGACTAGTTCTTCGACGTCCTTCAATGCAAAGGAATCAGCCGAAGGCCTCGCGACTGTATCTATTTTATTCAGCGCATCGAACGCCTTTTTCCTGCCACTGATGCTTCGGCACGATCACGGAGACCTACTCATATCGCGGGAGTCACATGTGGTGCCACATGGCGCTGCGAATAATAACTGGCAGTATGATTCTGTCGATAGCGGCACAAGTGCGCGTTCGGTCTCGTACGCCGAGAAGTCCGATGAGGTGCACGAACGCTCCTTACTATGTAAAACATCAGACATGAAACCGTCCGCTCCTGTGTGATAGTCATTGATTTAAATGGAAACCACCGACTCATGGCCATGTATATGTTATGGCCGTGTGTATCTCTGTATGTTATTGCCTGCATGGCACATGCATGTCCCTGCATAACTTAATTATCATACTTCGGTGCGCGTGCACAAATTGAGGTTTGTAAGTTGACATTATACTATTCAGTGATTGACCATTGAATAGCACATGCAATTGAACAACTTAATTTGCATAGCAAGCGCACGACAGACCAAATCTGGCATGATAAATGACGTCGGACTATAAGTAAATGCAGTAGCAAAAATAATTCATCTAAATGTATGTATTTCGGCACTGTGTCTTGATTATATCAGGAACTATAAAACACATATAATATATGTTAGTTCTAATATAGGAAATTAGGAATTGCATGACCCGCTTATCATGAAAAAGCGATTCTCAGAGATTTAATTGGGTCAAGGAACGCATATATTTAAGTTGAAAAAAGATCCAGTAACCTTTGTTACTCTTTTTCATGGCAATATAGTTCAAAAAGCACGTCCTCTATTAAACTGCACTTAAACATTAAGGACGACGAGCTGCATGGGGATTAATTAAACATTATGCTAGGTATTCGGGACGATGTAAGTGATGAATAATGCAACATGTGCACGTGCTACACCCACTTAAACGTATGGATATTGCATGGTACACGATGGCATTGGAAAACTTGCAATGCCTAGTGTGGATCTTAAACTATTTAAGAGCGGAAAACGAGAACCACAGACAAGATTCACCTATGAAGATTTTCAGTGGGGCTAATGTCATTCTTTGCAATAGACATGTCATTGTATAGCAATGACACTGTTGTGATTTCCCAACGAGTTTCTGCAGGTGTATAGGGTAAAGCATACACTTGCCTACAACATTGTCCCAGTACATGTACCTGCAAGACAAACATATTCACATAATGAGATAATCATTGTCCCGAAAACATGCAGTACCTATATATATACTCATGTATTAATATATACACTTGATGCTGGCTCCACTTACAGTGTAAAGGGGATGACCACAGAAACCAGGGCGACAACCAGGTGTCACATGTACACCAAATACCTTGCTTGATCACACGCATGCACCAACACTAGGTTGTGTGCCGCAGAAGGGAACTCAGTTGTGTGTGGAAACCGTACGTTACATAAGGCGCTAGACTGCTCCCCATGTGAATACGTCATGACAAAATGGTAAAAGGTCAATCGGTCGTTTTGTTTCCCGTTTTCGTGTTACTTTTATGGTCGAAAAAACATCGAGGCAATCTATGTAGCCCTACACAAAAAACACCCCAAGGAAACTTATTAATTGCACCGGGTATGTAGGCCGATCAAGTTGCCTGCCGAGCGCGAGTACTATACAGGGCTAAGCAGGCCATGAATAAACGAACAATGTAAAAAAATGAAACACAAAAGAAGGCAAGAATCATGCATATAGCGATATAAACTATAGTTGCCCTTGTCCCCGCTGATTCACTTGTTAGTATTCTCGAGTCACATCGATATCTCCACGTGATTCATGCGGTTGGCCAGACAAAAAATCCAGACTCGTCTGCGCAATTTAATAAGACGTTGGATCAGGATTTTGTGTGTGTGTGTGTGTGTGTGTGGGGGGGGGGGGGGGGGGGGGGGCGCACACAAAGGCTATGCTGGATCCTGGGATGCCTTCCACTTTAAGTGCCAAATCACGGTTGTTTCATTGCATTATAACGTTGGACAAAAAGGCTACGCCCCTTTTACGAAATTGTTTCATAGCAAGGACTTAATTACGACACTAGCAACACACCGTACACCCGCTCTTATGGATGGACCTTAACGCTTCGATACAGTGCTTTAGTCGGTTTCTACGATGTCTACTGGTATAAATGTGAATCTCTGGCGCTATCTTTCAATTCTGGGTGCTGCATACGCCTGCAAAGCCAGGTATAGAGTGCGATTTTCAACCTGTTATAGTTTCCTCCATTAATAGCTCTTGAACAGCACCCTGGCAATGGGAATACATAGGGGGAGCAGCTCAACCGAGCAACGGCATTACTCGGGGCAATGGAGGGCTCGCCGATTGCATGTAGTTTAGCCATCTTGGTCTATAAGGGCTTTGGACGTTTGGCCTGGAGTAGGGGAGAGGCTCACGTTCTACCTCCCTCGCTTTAACCATGTCATCAGGTTCTATGGATATAGAGATTGGACAATCAGTTTATCTGATTGATTTTAGTAGTTGTCTTACCGATATTTCTCTTTTTTGAGGGCTGATTGTTCTCATCTTCAGAGCTTGATAACCCTTTTTAACCCTTTTCCTCGTTATCTGACAAGACGTTTCAGACCCCATCAACTTTAATGGATATGGCCACCTGCAAATTTGTAAATGCTCCGACTTAATAGCCATTAGATCACACTACGTGTTTCGTGGGACTATTATTCGTCTCGCTACTCATCAGGGGTTTTGCATTTGTTTGTATATTATGCATTCTGATAGCACCCGCCTATTACAGGCCAAAATAAGTGCTCGTTTGTGAAGTTTCGGCTGGTAAGCTCAATCGCTTTCATACCACTACGAGGATACTATGATCCTTGGACCATTTTTCGGCTCTGACAGGGTCAGGGACTTACTTGCACTTCTCTTTGGAACCCAAAATGACTGTTGTATTATTGCTTGGTCTATGTATATATTTATATATATGGGACAGTGTCCAGCAAAATCACCATTCTGGATAGTTTTTCAAGTCTTCAATGTTTTTCATTTTTCGTGAACCCCAAAGGGCTTCTATCAAATGGTCCTTACGCATCCTAAATTGGACTATCCATCATAAAATTACTAGGCACTGAATTTATAATTAGCCATACATTTCAATGCGAGCGTTACGGAAAAGTATCACAAGGTGATTTTGTTGGACACTGTTTATATCTTGCTTGTCAATGACATTTCGCATGCGCACAACTTAATTATTGTTGCGATCTCACACGCGTATCCGATTGGCGCTCTTTTACTCTCTGAGAGACCCCTTTCGTATTGTCTATTTTTATTGTGTTATGTGTAGTGTATTATGCTTTGTTTAAGCGTTAATCGAGCAGCGTCCCCATCCTTACATTTAATTTCTTCCAGAAGTTGCACTACCTTTTGCTTTAGGCTCAGAATTAATGCATGTGGTGCTCCACTGAGTTCATCATCTCCGCCGCTAAGAGCAAATGAAAATGGAGTGAGCTCAACTGACAGGTTGTCATCAATGATGGTTTTTGACACAGCACGCTGCTTTCTTAAACTTCCTATGAACATCCCTGCATTGCTGAGCCATCTGTTAAATCTATATACATGGCATTTATTAAACAATCTAGATACATTTTGAAAAGACACACGCATGCATGTAAGGTCATGATAGTGATTTGAGGATTATGATATATTTGTATGGTTTATCATATGTCACAGCAACGAATTATTAAATAACTAAACTCAATTTTCCCAATTGAATTCCAAACAGGTTTAGTATTTACTATGAATCGGTCTGATTATAATTTCATGTGTTATGAAAATAACATTAAGCATACATTAACTAAATTCAAGACAACGTAATTCATTTAACCCTAGCATCCTTTATTACCATCACATTGCATATGTGGCTCCATGTGTACGTTGGAGCATGCCATGAAATTGCCCATCAGGAGGCTTTCCTTCAATTCGACACAATGAGGTGCGAGACTTGACCTCTGCATTCCTCAGTGAAGTATGTCATAATGTACATACAGAACCTACTTTGCAACCATTACAGGGTGAGCACCTTAAGTATAAGTCTGCCAATGGAGAGGTAGGAGCTCGACTTGATGATGCTGCACAGAATTTCTGGGAAAAAGACCACCAAACTGCCTACTTTGATGTCAGAATATTCAACCCATTTGCTCAATCCTATGCCAATTCCTCCATATCAAAATGCTATAGAAAACATGAACTGGATAAGAAGAGGGAATATGAAGAAAGAGAAAGAGAGATTGAGCATGGATCTTTTTCACCCTTGGTATTCTCTACAGCTGGAGATATGGGTCCCATAGCAACCACAGTGTACAAGAGAATAGCATCATTAATTGCTGACAAGAGACAAGAACAGTATTCTACCACTCTTTTTTTGGTTGCGATGCAAACTAAGTTTTTCATTACTCCGCTCAGCAATCATGTGCCTTCGAGGAACCAGGTCATTTCATTCCCACTCACAACACCATTCTATAGCTTTGGCCTGTGCAGAGGCAAAGGTCTACTGAACAATTTTTCATTTGGCCTCGTCATTATTATTTATTTAATTCAATTTTTATGTGCATTTATTCTCATTCATGTATTCACTTATTAAAAAAAAAATTTTTAAATTAATACACGTTTTTTAATTTTATTTTTAGGAGGAGAAACAACATGCATGAATTATTAATAAATCATGCTACAGTTCAATAAACTTTACACGAATGGAATAAATGCTCAAACAGAATTATTATTAATATTGTCACTAATTTATTCTATGTTTATACCTACACTAGAGCTCGACCCAAGATGGCCCTGGCAATAGACCTGACGAGAGACATATTTACATGGCTATATATCTCCAACAGAAGGCCTGATTTATGGCTGGTCTGACCAAAGGCAAGTAGAGATGCGAGACGATTAAAAACTTCACGTGCCTCCTTCCCCCAATTGCCATACGTCTCCACTGCAAGGGGAATGCACAACCACCCCAAATCCTGACACTTAGCATCATTGGTTGTGTGTTTCCTGGCTTCAGCAACACGACCAGGTGCTCCCTCATAGAAACTGGATATGTTTAGGATGGCAGGGGTAAGGGGTGAGGTGACGGTGACATCAAAAGCAGCAGGGTGGCCTCTGTCCCAACTCTGAACAAGGATGTCTGCTGGGCGAGAGTTGATGTTCTCCCTGCTCAATCCGTAACCGACCTCTACCTTCACAGAAAGGTGAGCCCGACGACAGAATCCTGCCAGGATGTCTCGCAGGAGGTTGTGCCGAGTGACCACGAAACCTCCATGCCTACAAGAAACTGCATGATGTCCTAGGGGGTCAAGGACCGTGTCCGGGCAAAAAGGGCAACAGGAACCTCCTGCTGTGTTCAGACCAAGCCACCATCTGAGGGCCATCTGACATTCTGCTGAATCCAAATGCAAGTTCAGACCTGGGGAGGGAATAGTAGATATCCAAGAACCTGCAAAGGGGGCTGAAACTGAAAGGAGACGTGCCTTATTAACGTTTTTATTTATTAAATTTATTTATTAATACCTTGCGTCATCGTTTACTCACGAGGCTGAAATGGTCTTTTACTTACCTGCTCATGATCATGTACGTACTCGAGAAAATTAAAAACCCAGTCCAAGTAATATAGTACCGAAAAATACAACCCTCCCTCCGCCCCCATGAATAAAAAATGGTTCGGGTTTAAATGCCCGTATCTTCGTAATCTCGAACGCTTGCGTACCTTTTTTTATGTACGCGCCTCATTTTACTTCCATTCATGCTAAACAAATCCGCGGAGACACTAGTGGTTACAGGGTTGTGCGCGTTTAAACAGAGCCTTTTTTTTCAAGGGGGCGGAGGGGAGATCGTATATTTTGTACTTTACGGTGCATGTTTTTAGTTGTTGCCTATGTCAAAACTAAATCCCACATGCGTAGGCGCTAATTTAGTTGAGCGTTTTATAAGTTTCCATGCCGTAACAAGGAATTCCGTGCATTCTCACGCGGAAGTTCGGGCCTACGAGGGGCGGGGCGGGGGCGGGGGTGGGCAATATTCCCAGGGCATTTAGAGCCACGCCCCGACCGGGCTTCACGGCTAGGTCGTACCGAGCCAGCTGACAGCCTAATTTTTTTTTTTGGACCCAAACCAATTAATAATAATTTTTATATATGGGCCCGCGGGAAACATTTTTGCCCCGAACCCTGGACTGGCTTCTTGGAGGCCCTTCGCGGAACTAACCACGATAACCGTTTGAGCATGTTAATTTCTACGCGAGATGTCCTACATGAGGCGGAATGACAATAGTAGAGAAGATATTTTTGTTTTAACGAATTCCACCAAAGCGTTCGAAGCTATCCAATAGCACTGGAGAAATTTCTGTTTCTAGACATGTACATGTTGTTATTTACTAATTTTTAATGTTCTGGAGCAATTAGCATAGTAATGTTGAATCCATTAATGCAGCGCATGTAAGTAGTTAACTGTACATAGTACCAAGTGCATGCAAAATTAGTAGTACTTATTGGGCAGGAAATTGCCATAACAGATTATATATCAATACATACAAGTATTGGTAAAATGTAGAAGCAACAGTCCCGTACACAATTAGTGGATTTTGATCCTTGTAGGGTATCTTGGATAAATATGATTGGGTGAAAATAGGCAGTCCACACCATCTACAAGTTGTGCAACATGCATGTGTATATGCAGGGCCGGAGATATAGATTGATGATGTCTAATGCATACACGTTTTGTATGCAGGAAGGTGTACATTAAAGCATACACATTTCTTTATATCACACATACGGACGGCTACATGTCAAATCCTAACAGTAACTCTTATCTTGTGGTTGCTATATACATGTTCCTTCCTTAGGTGCGCAAAAGTACAGTGGTAAAGCCCACTACATGATGATATGTTGGAGTGCACATTTTATCATATTCATTTAGGCTGGTGGATGTTTGATGGCAAACATTATGAACTTCTGCATGCAGCAACATAATTCAGAGCTCATTCAAACCATCTACTGCTCATAGTACAGTAATGTGCATGGAAGGCAGTAACAACAGAGACAATAGAAATCTAAATAAAAAATACAAACCTTATTCACAGCATGGTCACTCTAGCCAGAGAATCAAATCCTTAACTGCTTTCACATTGGTCAGCTGATTGAAGAGGTGGATATGCACATGATCCCTTTTCGCTGCCTCGACCCCATATGTACATGAGTCTGGATCTAAATGCCATTATATACCACCGAACAATATACAGTCAGCTTCACGCGTTTATTGCATATCACTTTTGGTGACATACGCATTGTGCTTTCCGTGCTTTTGCAATTATAGTTTCTTCTTTCAGGCTAATACATAGGACCACGGAACTTCTAATCCTTTTCCTTGTTGTGGTCTTCCTCCCACCCTGCAGCTGATAGTGCCACCTTGATCGATGAATTTCACCAGCATTGCTGTTAATTCACGCGTGGTATACATGACCAACAATTGCACCTCCCTTCGTGATGCATACGCATGCAGACGGCACGGCGATCGTGTAAATTTTTAGGCTACCTCTAGGTATTCTCCAATCATAGGGGTCCAGAAATGATGCCACACTTTCCATGTTACACCTTGGGCACTGTCATTATATGGCTTGTCCCTGTCGCGTATTACTTTGTGCCTGTCCGCTTCAGATTGACAGGACTCCGCTGTCGTACTGATAGCGTCGTCACGTGCATGATCGAATATAAAAAGTTATAGGCCTATAGAGTGGCCTAAAACACACGTATAGTTATACATATAAAGTCCATCGAGTAGACCTAGGACTACTCGCGTTTGACAGACCATAAACTTCAAATAGCCTATTGGACTGGCATACACATATATACATACACACGCAGTACAAACACACAGCATACCATATTTGTAATCTCAACTTATTCCATGGAAGCCCCAATCCTGCCTTTGAGCAAGACCATGCTCTGGTTTCATTTCTGCTGTAATCCCTGCAGTTTAAAAGTAAGTTAACTCATCTCGTTCTCCCTGTGCCAGGGAATTCATTTCAGTTGCAAGTAGGACTATACTGGGACTTCCAGCACTAAGAATGGCTCTGGCCTTGGTGATTTCCTCCGTGCGACGCTTCTGGGTTCGTTTGCTGATGAGGTTCATTGGTGGCTGTGTGATCTTCATAACAGTCAAAGGCTGCAAAGCAAAAGATTTTATTTTTGTGGTAAAGAAACTTTGTCATTGCATGAACATACTGCTCCTCCAGTTTTTAACTACTTGGTGTATTGTATAGAACAGTTGGTTAATAACTTCAGCTGTTACCTTAAACCGTGTGTTGATCTGTGGGCTATAGCTACATTCGTGGGTGTTGTAATTCCTTGCTATTGCATCCTTTTTGCATGAAGGGCAGCTCACAGAGATGTCACTCAGTAGCTTTCCCACAGGGTCAGGGGCTGATTTGAGATCTTCATGCTGAAGATCTGCTGTTATGTAGCAGCAAGGGCACTTTAGGCAGAAAGATGCTTTTATATACTGAACGAGGCATGTACTGCATACATATACACACGGCATGCATGGCAATTCTATTGGCTGATTCAGTATCTCCAAACAAGTTGGACGGGATATAGTGTATATGCTATCCCGGGTGGAAAAAATCGCGATAATATCGCGATATTTGGCGATTCTGGCGATTAATCGCCGGACAGAAATGACGTCAACGTGTCAAGTAAATTGTCATGACAACCATTCTATGACGGGATGATATCCAATTACATGTATTTGGACGATAGAAAATTTGATATTTTATCTGTACGCCTATACTAGTAGGTCTGGATTTTAATATTCCCTTGTATTTTTAAAAGATGAAGCTGGTCGGAGAGGATCTAGCGGAACTCTAATTAACAGTTACTATTAAACGAGGGAGCGGACGTAGCCGTAGCACATATCGATGGTGACTCGGTTCGCGCTACATATGTAGACATTCTCTGTATGGAAGCGGTAAACGAGCAGGCATATTGTGTCGATCTATATGTTTATGTGATGTGTATCATGTGTCACAGCGAAGCCGCTATCTGCATATGGTGCTTCAACTATGTCTCTACTAGTAAGCAGGTGCTTGAGCTGGTGCGCTACCTGCATGAAAGCACTGTTTCAGTCTGGACAGACCGCGAAAGCAGAGGAACAATCTGGATTTTAAAAAGGGGTAAGGTAGTAATTTTGTCACGTTGGCTTTTACATACACACACGGAGTACATTTCCACATTCGCCTTACATGTACATTGGTCTACTTACATTTACTACTTTACATTGTACGTTTTTACTTACACGTGGGACAATGGAAAGACACTGGGGTGGTGAGTTTGATCATTTACTTGTACATATATGCTGTCTACCAGGCAGTAGCCAAACCTGCTTGTCCAAAACAGCACCCTGAATGTGACTATTGGAAATCTCGAGATACATGTGTAACACTACAAAATGCATTCCCTGTCCTCATCTTCATTCTGTAAGTCACCCAAATGCCTATGCAGGGTACAGCGTTCATATATGTAGGTGGGGTGTACAATTCGGACATTATGCTGATGTGATGTGCATTGTACGAAAGGGGATCCATTCTTATTATGATGCCTTGATACAGTTTCAATCCATGCCACCCTTCTCCCTGGTAACACTTTTGATCCATACCCACCACCCTTTTCCACCCCTTTCCCTACACATACCAACCTTCTCCTCAACCCAACCCTTTCACACTACAAGGGAAGTGGGGGGGTATGGGCACAGATAAGTCATTGAACAGTTTCTGTACTATTCTGTTACTAATTTGTACTGCAGGAAAGTGGAGAGGTATGTGTGCTCCCTTACCATGATCCCCCTCTCAGTGGTTTGTACTGGTCCAATGACCTCTGCTTACTTGGGGTTGCCTTTTGCTAATTAATAGATCAGCGTGTGTGTTTTTGTGGATCATAGCCCTTTGCGGGTGGACAAAAGGGTCCATAATTAGACAATACCGTAAACCAATTGCAGCTAGATGCGCCTTGTTCATTTTATACCCGTTGATCCCTCCCATTAAACTGGTGTATCATCATAGTAGAGACTATACTATTATGCGCACTCTTCATATCACACACAGCCAATTTATATATGGATATCGTAAGGGAGAGGGGTAGCTTACCAAGCACAGACAAATTCTCAAGACGGATGGTATGCCGCATCGTCAACTACGCACAATACCACAGATACAATACACAGAATTACACACAGTGCCCACCACAGAGACCAGCTCCAGAAATGTTGCATAGTCTATGGAAGCCTTTTGGTAGCTACAGGGAAGATAAGGAGGGCAGTCTATCAATGTTCCGAGTTACCATAAGTATACACCCTCTGATGGCACCCACTGTAGGTGCTTGTGACGTGTATGAGCAGTACTTTGACAATGTAGTTATAAGTGTAAACAATGAGAACCAACAGACTGGCATTAGTGTAGTGCAGTAAATAGATTGAAGGGAAAGTGTAACATCAAGGGAGAATGGGGGAGAAGGAGAGAGAGAGGGAGTTGTAGGAAGGAGAGGAGAGGGGGAGGAGAGTGAGGGAGGAGAGGGGGAGGAGAGTGGAGGAGTGGGGGAGGGAAGAAGAGGGGAGGAGAGGGAGAAAAGGGAGCAGGAGACGAAAAGGAGGAAGGGGGAGGGGTGGTGAGGGAGGGAGGAGGAGGGAGAGGGGAGGGAGAGGAGGGCAAGAGGGGAGAGAGGAGAGGGGAGGGAGGAGGGGAGGTAGGAGAGGGGAGAAAGGGGAGGGAGGAGAGGAAGGCAAAAGAGGGAGGAAAGGGGAGATGGCTTCACATTTATACCCATTAAGTTAAAAATGTCCCTGGTCCATTTCCACTTAGAATGCTGAGAACAGGAACAGCTGGAGGGACCAATGGATTGGGGTCACAATAGTAGTCACTTCCTTCCCATAACATATGGGTAGGCACACCTGAGAAGTGTAGGGTTGAGGCTGCTTGATCTTATCTAAAACAATGGGCAAGGTGGATGGGTGCAGGCTTTGGTGTCCTAGGTTAACAGGGGGTAGAGTCTATCCTGACTATCCATGCCCACACAGAGAGCGTATCAATGTATCTACAAGAAGGTCCACACCCCACTCTTATTGTTCAAGAGCACAGGCTATCCCCTGCACACACCAATCCAACAGTACATACACTCCTTGTCATCTTCACACTCCTCTTGTACACACCAATGCACACCCTTGACCTGCCACATTGCAATCCTCTCACAGCATGGCTAGCCCATGCACACACACCCTTATCACACACACATCTAATTTACGCCCCCCTTGTACACATACATGTACTCCCTTGTCACACACCCACTGTACATTCTGTCACTATGCACACACCCTCTGCACCCTTTCTACACACACCTTCACTACACACACCCTCTTTGAACACACCCACACTCATTCACACACCCACACTCATTCACACTCTTGTACATACCCACCCTCTACACACACTCGATCCCTGGAGCTGGATGTCCATAGGGATAAGTGGGGAGGGAGAGACATGTACATGTAGAGGGCTGTAGGATGGTGAGGGAGAGTTGTGATAGGGAGTTAGGGACTCACTAATAGCTGCATGGTATTGATACTAAAATTGTTGACTTAATCACAAGGATGCAACAACTTTAGTTTTTACAAAAGAGGAAGCACAGTACAAAAACATGGACTTTGAGAGGTCATACTGTCCCTACAGTGCAAAATTACAGATTGATTATTTGAATTTTGGGTTGGTCTGTACCCTGGGTTAAATATCTCTAGCCGCTAGTCATTTATGTCATCTGGGTGTGGTCCATACCCTGGGCTAGAATGTGTATGTGTGTGTGTGTGTGTGTGTGTGTGTGGGTGTTTGTGTATATATGTGTGTGTGTGTATATATTAGGAGAATCTCTCCAACGGTTGGGTTGGTCTGAGCCCTATGCAAGAAAGAGTTACATATCTCTAAACACTAGTCAGTTGTTTCATCTGGGTATGGTCTGTACCCTGGGCATGAATATGTGTGCATGTGTGTGTGTTTGTGTGTATGTGTGTGTGTGTGTATGCGTGTGTGTGTGTGTGTGTGTGTGTGTGTGTGTGTGTGCAGGGATTTACCGCCAAGTTTGCAACGGGGTAGGTTTTGGAATATATAAAAATATAGGGGGGTGAAAGTCTTCCCTCTGCACTGTTACATGGTATGCCATGGAGTTTTAGCATGTAAACCAGGGGGTGGGTTAGTCAAATTAGTGGCAAACCAGGGGGTGGGTAGGGGGTGGAAGCGGTGAATCCCTGGCTGTGTGTGTGGGCTCTTTTTCCTGGGATGTATATTAGGAGAATCTCTTTAGTATAGTTGACTAAAAAGACCCCTGTGGGTGTGGTGAACTTTCTGGTTAAGGTGTGAGGGGTTAAGTAACATAGCTGACTAAAAAGACTCCTGTGGGTGCGGTGAACTTTCTGGTTAAGGTGTGAGGGGTTATGTAACATAGCCTAATAAAAGACCCCTGTGGGTGTGGTGTATTTTCCAGGAGTGTGAGGGGTTAAGGAACATAGCCGACAATCCACACACTCACCACCACACCCACAGGGTTCTTTTTTGTCAGTTGTGTTCCAATAGTGCAAAGGGTCAAGCCAGATCTAGCAAAGAGCCCTGAGTGTGAGAAGGAACTACTGTTTGTTAAATATTCAAAGCCTATGTACATATGTGGTTGTGTATTTGTTTGTTCCAGCTGCCTATATGTACCTTTATCTGATTGTGGATTTGTGAGGTCTCTATTTTTTATTACATGTATAGCTTGCTAGCAAAGCTTGCTAGAGAAGCTTATTTTGACCACCCAAATATTGTACTGACACCTGCACTCTCTTCAGATGGTGGATGCCCTAAGAGGGGAGGCGGGGGATGGGACTAAGCTCTTTCTCCCACCCCCCCCCCCCCCCCCCCACCCCGCTATAGACACGCCCATGAGTTTGTCCCCATACCATACCATTAAATACATCTGATGTATAACAGTATTCCCTGTACTCTTGTAAGTCCAGGGGGGATACGGTGGCAATGCAGACATGCTGATGTGTGCATGTCCCCCAGAATCACTCCAGCTTGACATTGCACATTGGTTTGTACTGGACCTACTTGGGGTTGTGTGTGTGTGTATGTATGTGTGTGTGTGTGTGTGTGTGTGTGTGTGTGTGTGTGTGTGTGTGTGTGTGTGTGTGTGTGTGTGTGTGTGTGTGACATGTTGCCCTGCACTGGGAACCAACCCATTGACAATGTGCATGTTATATGCCAGGCCATTTCATTAACCCTCTTCTTCTCATTCAATAGATTATGGCAATGAGAAAATGAGAAATCCTGTGCAGCTGTCATTATATGAACGTTTTCATTGTGTAACTGTGGCTCCATTCTTATTGCCTTGTTAACACACTTATTTATACAGTTGATTAAAGTTGTTATTGATATCTTAAAAAGGCACACCTACTGACAAATTACAGTGTCGTAGAGGCATGAGCTAGGTTACACAGGCAGGTCTTTTCAGTGACTCTGTTGTTGGGAGAGTTGTGATAGGGAGTTAGGGACTCACTAATAGCTGCATGGTATTGATACTAAAATTGTTGTAGTAGGTGTGTTTGGGGAAGGGGGAGGGGAATGCCAAATGACTTGTGTAACTATCACCTGACTCAAACAATAGACAGTGAAGTGTTTTCCCCTATTCTGGAACATCATTAGGACACTATGTAATGTTTAGGTAGCATAGCAATATGCATGGGTCATATGTTTGGGGGAGGAGGGGGGGGGGGTAAGTGACTTTCGAGTAACTAAAAATTTCTATCACCTGACTTAAACAATAGACAGTGAAGTGTTTCCCCTACTCTGGAACATCATTAGGACACTATGTAATGTTTAGGTAGCATAGCAATATGCATGGGTCATATGTTTGGGGGAGGAGGGGGGGGTAAGTGACTTTCGAGTAACTAAAAATTTCTATCACCTGACTTAAACAATAGACAGTGAAGTGTTTCCCCTACTCTGGGACATCATTAGGACACTATGTAATGTTTAGGTAGCATAGCAATATGCATGGGTCATATGTTTGGGGGAGGAGGGGGGGGGGTAAGTGACTTTTGAGTAACTAAAAATTTCTATCACCTGACTTAAACAATAGACAGTGAAGTGTTTCCCCTACTCTGGTACATCATTAGGACACTATGTAATGTTTAGGTAGCATACTTGGGTCATATGTTTGGGGGGGGGGGGGGGGGGGGGGGGGGGGTAAATGCCAAATGACTTCTGTGTAACTAATCACCAGACTGCAGTGAAGTTTTCCCCCTAAGTTTACTCTCAGGACAGGGTTAGAATAGTATATGCATGGGTGATGTGTCGGGGAAGGGGGAGGGGGGGGGGGCATAATGACTTAAGCCTGTTATCATTGGAGAACACATTAATAGGAGGTGTGTGATAGTAGGTAGGGGTGTGATGGTAGAGAGGGGTGTGATGGTAGGGAGGGGTGTGATGTAAGGAGGGGTGTGGTGTAGGGAGGGGTGTGATAGTAGGGAGGGGTGTGATGTAAGGAGGGGTGTGATGTAGGGAGGGGTGTGATAGTAGGGAGGGGTCAGGTGTGAGGACTGGTTGTAACACACATTCCCCAACATTGTATGTAAACACAGCTGAAGACTCATTGCACAGAACATGTGCTCCTCATCACCTGATATCTACAGCTGCACATTCACATACACCCCTTACAATCTTTATTGATCTACATGCTTACATGTACACTGCTGCACAGCTTACATGTAGGCTCCCTCCATATTCATATGGGAGCTGTGTGTATGTAATGAAGAGGTGTGGAGGTGTGTTTATAATGAAGAGGTGTGTACTTGATGTGCTCTGTTCATACACATGCAGTCACACTTTTGGTTTTGTAGGGAGCCTCTGTTGTTCTCAGCAGCAAGCATTTCATTGGTTCTTGAAGAGTTTACGGACATTTACTGATGCTTTATTTTGTATATCGTATAACATATTTGCTTTGTAATGATGATGATCAGTACTATAAATTGTAGGAGGATGGAGTCAGTCACAAGGTTTATTGATTTGCACATATACCAATAAAGTATGATAGACAAGTTACAAAGCAACAGCTTATATAGATACATGTAGGAAGCATGCAGTTCTGGATCATATGTTTGGTGTATCTATGTTCTCTGTGTCCAGATCAGTGGCTGCTTCCTTGTTCTTGCCGGTGAGACTAAACTTCGCTCTTAAATTCCGGCACTTAGAATTAAGTTTGCCCACTATCTCTTTCCAGTTGTTTTCTTCATCTTTAATAGGAATCTGAAATCTGTCTTGTATTGTCACTGCGAATGGAACAATATCGATTACAAAGTGTACTGATTCCAAATGAAATCAGTCGAACACCCAGCCCCATATGTGATTACAAAACCTGGAAAGGTAGCATGATAATGCACGATATTATGTAGCAAATGCATGAGCCTAATATTTCTCAACTCACTCAAGGAAATCAAGTGATGGCATGGGTTCTCCACTATAGCCTTTTTGTTCAAATAACAGCAGTGATGAAAAGTACCATGAAATCTGGAAAGTGGGAGTGAAGGGTGCTGAGGCAATAAATGCTTACATGGGACATAGCACTGTACAGGACACAACAATTGTTTCAGTTGTGGGAAGAGTGATCCACAAGCAAATGACAATTGATGCAGAAGACATAAACGGAAAAACAAGGTATAATTCTGCTGTATTGTATCGTTCCAAGTCAGGAAAACTTAGAGCTGGTATTGTCACCAAGTTTATTCACCTCAATGGCTCACTAGTAGTGCTGATGAAAAAACCATTGTTGCATAATGACGGTTTGAAAAATGTGTTACATCTGGCAGATGATGTTGTCAATGCCATCCGATCATGCTATCTATGTGCAAAAATAGTGGATAACTTTGAAGTTGTCCCACTGTCAGCTATATGTGAAAAGTGTGTGTATCTATCAAACACCGGTCATTCAAGGAGTACCCTGTGTTTTTTTTCTAGGTTTCCTAGTCATTTATTAAGAGATTGAAGAAGCTCCCCCCCCCCCCCCCCCCCCCCCCCCCAATATCATTTGTTCATTGTATGTTCTATTTGATTTTAATTGCTTTGCATTTGACAGTGGTTTGACTTGAACACACTATGGAGGTGTCTTTTAATGTGCAAAGTGTTCTGGTATGCATGTGTATGCATGACTATGAAATGATGCATACATCAACATCCACATTTGGAACACACATATATACTCATCCCCAAGTCCCATTTCTACTATTCAGGGGTGGAAGATGGGGACCGTTGTCTATTGGCAAAGTCCTAGCACGCATGTGAAACTAGTCATTGTGCACCTAGAAACCTTGTAATATACACAGCACACACATAGCACATACACAAGCTCACACATATCACAGAGCAGGTGTAAGGCCACTCCGAAGTCGACTTTAGTTTTCCATCCCCACCACATGCTAAATATTTTTGAGGAAGGGTGGACAGGAAACTAAAGTGCAGTTCGGAGTGACCTAATGCATATAGGTTAAAAGTGCATGTTGGTGTCCACACATACACAATACACAAATTCATTCATTCCCGTATAGAATTGCAATGGACACTTACATGTATACATGTAGATCATAGTCTTTTTAGTTCCGTTTCATAGAAGAATGAACACCATTTGTCCTACGCACGCATTCATTATTTATTGCCAATATTGGTATTCTGCCATTTTATATTCGGTGTTCCATTATAGCACTGGTTCGAAGAAAAGCATTTAGGCATAGAACAAGACACGTAATCACAGACCATGCTGCATGCACCCAGAAGCAAAGTACAACGTATTGATACCATTACAACAGTTGAGTACATCTAGACACGCGCGCGCGCGCACATGCACACACTGATCTAACGTACTTATCGATCGAGCTAGCTCAAGTTACCAACCTGAACGACTGCTCTGTACTATATGGATCTCGTGATTTAACGATGCATGTGATACGCCCTCCTGGGGGGCGAGGCATTGATGATATACGGTATGATACGCCATCTTTACAGAACAGTGCTTGGGTTTAGCGCGATTAATGGGCGATTATCGCGATAATCGCCGCGATTAAAAAAATCGCGATATTATCGCGATTTTTTTCACCCGGGATGGACAACATAAGTATAATGGCCTTGGCTCCCGTGTGATCAGTGGAGGTGGAGGTCCTCTATGACCTGTATGATGGCTCGTGGGGTGATCATTTTCAGTCACGATGATCTGTGGTGAGCTCTGCCATCTGGTGCTGTAGAATGGCTTACACCTCTATGAATCTGCATAGGAGTGAGGGATACGTGCAAGAAACCGTTTGCATACCTTACAAGTGCTAGCACTATGTGTAAGTGCCAATTGCGTAGCTGAACATAGCACTCGAAGTGATTCTTCTGCTCCTTTGCCACAAGAACACGTGACATTGTCTTAAAGCACAAGGTGAATAACATTTGGGGCTGAATCTCGGCATGGTGCAGCAATAACAACGTTAAGAGCCACCAGAAACTTGTCAGCAAAGGAGATACAGCTGTATGATGGCTCTGGTTTTACTGCTCTCTCCTTTGCTTTGATTCCACCATACAATTTTCACACTCGGACTAGTCGATACTTGTGATGCACTTCCATTCATGTGGTGCGCGTTATTCATAATTTGGGTATGTGTGTTATAATATTTATAGCAGGGCATAGGAGACGCGGCACCAGAGTGAAACATATTTCTTACCTGGCAAAGATTGCACATATTTAACGTCGGTTATAAGGGCGGAAAAAAGCTACACACTCCTGATTTTATTTAACTTTTCCCGCCAAAAAAAAAAGAACCATCGCGGAATGAAATGCAGTGCGCCACTCGAGGACATCTAATAAGAGGACTAGTTCTAGTTAACAATTTTATTCGCATTAGATCGATTGGCTGTGGAAATCTTATCTTGAAACTACTCTTTTTATGACCCATTTGAAATAGCCGTTATATGTGTAAACTCAGTAATGCTGGTGAAGTCACCTAGTTGAACTGCAATGCAGTTTTATATGTGCAAAGTGCATTATTGTTGTCTGCTGACTGTTGACTCTGTAATAAGGGCAGGGTGACAGGTGGGAGGGCGCTGGGTGAGGGGGCGGCCAGAAATAGACCAGGGGTAATTAATTAACGCGAAATCGCGAGAAAGGGTTCTCTTGACTCGAGTCCTGACTTAACAAACATCTAGCTGAGCGCAAACCTTTTCAATTCGTTTTAATAACGGACATTGAATTGAAAGATACGGTATCCAATCGTCACCTCCATATTGGGCGGGTGTGGCGGCGCCATTAGCACTTATGTCCCCGGGCGCCCACAACGCCACTGCAGTCAATTTAAGTAGACAGCGGCTCCAGAGACATGCAACGTCTCCTCCATGCATGGTGTGAGTGCTCAAGAGAAACAATGTGTTTCCAAGGCGATCCGCAGAATCCTGCCGAAAGCACAAGAGATAATATTACATGTGTGAGAATGGCTGCATGGGGCGTTGGCTGTCACTACCAGGTTCAGCCTGCCATAAAGGTCAGCCCGGACCACTGCCACTACCCTGGTTGGCGAGAGGCCTGGTGTACAATGGACTCCATAGCTACCCCCCCCCCCCCCCCACCCCCCACCCCCCCAGATGGTTTAGTCTCCATGACCATGCAGTCAGTCAATCAGCATCGTGCACCACTCCACCACCAGTTATTACTGTGCTATATGCTTAGTCCATATTACAATAATATAGGTGCGCGCGATGCTGATTGACTGACTGCATGGTCATGCTGACCTCATGCCCTGCACGTGTCCCTATGATTTTAACACTGTATATATACATGATTCGTGGACACGTTCATTGCTCTGGCTGTATAAGCCGCCTTACCTTTGCCGACATGCACGTTTACAGTATAATATGCATATAAAATAGAACATGCGCACGTATAGTGCAGATGTGTGGCAGATAGGTCTATGGATGTGGCAGATAGGTCTATGGATGGATGTAATGGAGATTCATATGTACTGTTCGTGTGCAAAGCATTAATTCCTGTTCATATTGAATAGGCCATAAGTAAAGTCGATGCACGCTTGTCTATAAAATTTTTACGTTGCATGGCCGGGCGCTTGCATTTCACTTTACAAGTCACATGTGTATGTATATTTAATATTATTATTATTATAAATCATTATCCGTAATTGTACTTTATAAATCAGGCATGCAGTGGGATTGCTGTTTGACCTATGTGTATACTTACGTCATCATTTTGAATACAGGCTCGCGTCTTCCCCAACCATGAATATAGATACATAGGGGCTATACGGTGCTCTTGTCATCACGCAAAGACTGCATATGCGTTTATTCATGGTTATATTAGGTAATATGTTATTTATATTCATTTACAGGATCACACGATAGTAGGTCATTGATACAAACCTTTATGCTATCAGGGTTGAAAGATTGGAAGGGCGCACAACAATCGAGGGCATCTAACATGTGTCTTGATGGAGAAACAGCTCAGGTCTTTGTCATAGTGAACTCTGTGTTCTCCGCTTTCGGCGTTTTGGTTTGCATCGTCACCACCTTGATGATAGTTCGCAACGGAGGCTACAAGGTTTGCCGTCTCCGTATACTGCTGTACCTCTCCATCGTGAGCTTGCTGTGGTCAGCCATGGGAGGCCTTCAGATAGTCCCAGTCGACAGAAACAGCGGCGCGGCCCCGACCATTAGACACGGCTGGGTTGCCGCCTGTGAAGCCCTGGGGTTCTTTGCGAATTACCTCGCCCTGTGCAAGGTTTCCGTGTCACTCGTTTTCTGCGTCTACGTCTTCGTCTCCAAATGTTTCCACAGGGAAGTGCAACAAAGGCGATGGGAGGTGCTCGCGATGGCCTCGTCCCTCATCCTGCCCCTTGTGCTGTTTGCGTGGGTGCCCTTTATTGAACACTCGTACGGGCTGGGGGGAGCCTTGTGCTCCATCAGGGACAGCTGCAACAACGCCACGTCTCTGGTGAGGGGGCTCGGCATTGGAGCTGTGATCGCACCTAACGTGGCGATTTACGGCGTGAGCGCAACACTGGCGGCGTTGGTGATAGCAGCCGCCTGTCAGAGAGCAATGTGCTCTCGCTGCACCTGGGACATCTTTGAAACGCTTGTGGCCGATTTTGCTCTTCTCCTATATTCAGGCTTGCTGTGTGCCCTCTACTCTGGTGCAATCTATATCGCCGACAGGGACGCCGAAACCGCAATGGTGATATCAGGACCCCAAGCGATGGTTGTTGTGGCTTTCTTACACTCTTCTAACGCTTTTCTGCCCATGATTGCCTACTGGATTCGAAGGCACTGTCATTCTACGTCGCCCGAGGGCTGGCTCTTCGAGGGGCCATCGGCATCTTCGATGAGAGATTACTCTGACGTCGACTGGGCTGAGTGGGGGGCCGACCAGTCGTTACTCATCAAAAAAGAAAAATCGTCCATTATCTAATATCGAAGCGACGAACTGAATGGTCCGAGCAGTGTGAGCTATTTATTGCATGGCACTGATGCATGCACATTTCCTCAGGCAGTTAATTCCATTGTGTCGGAGTATGTAAAATGTTCATAAAATTTTGTATGGGAAATATAAACGTAAATGTAATCGCACAAAAAGGGACATAACGCATTTGTATTACATTATTTATTGCATTGATTGCCTACCTATTTTTCCGTCATCGCCTGTTGTTCGTTAATGTACAAGTGTTCATGTACTTCTTCTCGTACGAGATATTGTCAGCAAAATCAACCTTCCACTATAAAAAATTGCATGTTACACAATTCTGTATATCTTCATTATAAACCCGCCTTTCCTTTCAAATCTCGAATCATTTTTTTCTCTCTATATGCAAACCGATTTTCAGTGGTGCTGTAGATATTTTTGCTGCAGTGCTTACAAAGTTCACAAACTCATCCGGTTAGAGTTACGCCTATATCCAGGTAATAAAGTGTCATAAGCAGGCATCAGTGTTGATAAAGGAGTCCTGAAGCTATTTAGTTGCTCAGATCGTTGACTTGAATGTTATTCGTTATGAGGATATAGCTAACAAGGGCGGCGGAATGGGGGTGGGGTGGGGTGGGGTGGGGTGGGGGGTGACCGTATATAAATGTACCCCCGAGAGGAGGTCCCTGTACATTAGACACTAACGCCACTGATGTTGCTGTTGAATTCTCCACTACTAACGACTAACGCACCAGATACTATGGTACTGTAGTTTTACTCGTGCTTTGTAACGAAATTCATGTGGTCATGAAATAATTATCGTTTAATTGTTCAGCTAATTTAGCCCCCCAAATATGATAAGCTTCCGCCGCCCCTGTGTAAGTAAATATACTCCCGCTTGATTTTCGCCACACTGTTAAAAAAAAAGGCCCGAGGGGTGTTAAGTCTGAGGGGTGTTACAACCCATGGGGTGCTATGATAACACACTAGGGTGTTCAGCTTACACCTATGGGTGTTGGCAGACTACGCGAGAGTGTTAGCACCGTACCCCACCAATAATGGAGTGTTAAGACATTTAAAAGGTGTGTTGTCATAGCACTGATTTACCGCATTACACCCCAGTGAACGGGTTCCCAGCCTTGTTTGTTTGACGGATTGAGGGCGTGGTTGGCAAGATGCTATGGCAGCTGTGACAGACTTCGTAGTTGGATTGAACTTTAAAGCCGAACGTTATCTTTAAGGTATGTACGCACGCACACGACTTACAGTACTAAACGCTGGCCTTGGCGGGCGTTCGTCGGTGTGGGTTTGTAGGTTAGTGCGTTTGTACACGTTAGCGTCGCTTTTACAACGTACAATAACGGTATACAGCGAAGCTGTGTTTAAGAAGGCTTGCGTGCAGTGGTTCATGTATGCGCACCACGGTGTTAAAACTCCATCTGGATTCTAGTTAGACCACACCCTAATAGTAAAATTATACATAGGAACATATATATATTGCTGGACACAAGTTTTTTCATATGTTATCACATGTAGCTCAAGGAGGAGCATAGTAATCATCTGGTACCAACACAATAAAATCATGTCTATCACCTGTTACAGTCAATACAGTTCATACTGGATAGTATATGTATGCTTTAACTTTGAACTGTTCCAGATATATGGTGCTTCATTACCACCAATCTGTTGCCATTTGGACATCTTCTAGCATGGAGTGGAAAAGGACTGTACAATGTTTTGAGAGATATTACCCTGGTAGAGGTTGAATAACTCAATGTATAGCCATGGTAATGCTCGTTGAATGCAAGCGTTGACATTACAGTCACAATTGCCATAGGTTTTGTGGTATCAATCATGTACAGTTCCTTAACTTGCCCAAACATAGGGTAGTCTTCATCCACTCCTAGAATAACAATACACATAGTTTGATACTTCTGACCAGCAAAGGTGACCCATTTAGTCCTGCAATTAAAAATACATGTGTGTTTATATAACGATGACATCGTTTTTTTTTTTCACTCATGAAAAACACGTCTCATTATTTGTAGTCAAACCTGTAACATGTATTGGCTGACTGGAAATCATGTGGACGATATTCTTCAACCAGCAGTTTCCCTGTAAATATTGCTAGTACATGTACTTTGCCAGCCTGGCTGTGTAATTTTGTACCTGGTCCGACCTCTATTTCATCTGGTACACCTGCCATCATCCACTGGTAGCAATGCCATTGTTGATGTCGGAGAGCCAAGGTCCAAGATAGATTGATGAAGTTCCCCACATTTTGTGCCAGTTTCTTGAAATAGCTATGTTTGGCCTCATAACGCATAGTCCAGTGATGCACCAGTGGACCAAATCTACAGACAATATACATGTACTACAGATACAGTGTGTATTGCTGAAAACTAACTTGAGTATCAGGCCTGGCATATGTACCATGTAGTGCATCTTTGGGGTCACAACCTCTTCTGGGTAGAGTGCAACAAACTCTTCATGGTGTTGTTGCACTAAAAGTTGTAGGTATGCCACCTCATCATGGGTTATTTGTGGAGCCATCAAAAGGTCTACAATGCTAAGTAGTACTAGGAAGTTCATCCAAAATCTGTCATCCTCTGGAATGTTGTGGGCAACCATGAATGGGAATAATCTTGCCAGCAGTGCCATCTGAGCAGCTAAATAAATACATGTAGCATCATTATGTGGTGTTATAAAATTCACACATCAGTTATTATCAAACCTTTCTGGCCAAGGCTTCTGTCTGATGACTTCAAGACTTTTTTCGTGATGGGTGTAGGCCGGTTACATACTTCCATATAGCCAAGTTCCATGTACTGAATACTTTCATTGAACATGTCAAGGGTGAAGTAGTGCTTTCGTCTAATACAGTGTTTGAGAACCAGTTTCATCTCATGCTGTAGTACACCTTCATAAAGGTCATGCACGAGATCTGATATGAGCAGCCCACTGCACATATCACAATGTTGAAGCTGTATTAGGCAGCTTTGGCGATTAATTCCAAATTCCTTTGAATTTTCATTTCTTGCAGCCTCATCATTATCTAATACACTGCACATATGCACATGACCTGGAAGATCTCGTGCCACAAACATTTCTTCCCTAAACTGCATGGATGAAATTTGTCTTTTGAAAACAATGCAATGATATTAATGATAACGTGAACATACTTCACTGTTTGCTTCTTCCCTTGTTGCCATACAATGCCTGCAAAATCGAAGGGCACTAGAACTCTCTTTAAATCCCCCTAGAAGATTGTTGGCAGGGTTATCAGCAGAACATATTGCCAATGTTCCATGGAAGGTACGATGAACATCACGGTAGGGCAGGTCATACCCAGCTTCCTAAACAAAAATTCCGTACATGTCATCATCATATACTGTATATAACCAAAGTGTACTCCCACTGACCATCTAGTAATTACTATGATTGACTATGAACCTACCAATTTTTTTAGATCTTCAACAAAAGGCTCCAACACCGCATCAATACCATACTTAGATATGAGCTGTTTTTTGCAAAGAGCAACGAGCTGTATGGCTTTAAAATTGGACCGGAGTCTTGGGTGGAGGTTACCAAGTGTGAAATAGAATATGCCTTTTGGATGAAACAATTCTTTATAAATGTGGTTCTTACATGTATATGTACACTAAATACCTTGTTTATGCTTGTTACGCTTTGATGCAAGTGGGTTGCATATCTCCAAATCATCGTAATACAAGTGGATCTGCAATGCACTGATATTAACAGAAAACAAGGCATGAGACTGGCATGCCGAGCCATCACAGTAGTCAGTCAAGAGATCAAGTTGACTGCTCCTATGTCCATGTTCAATCTGTTTAGGAATTGAATAATATATGCAGAATCCGCAATGCATAATGAGTGTGTTCCATCAAACAAATGAAACCATGCATTACATGTAACTGTTACGTAATTTTTCACCAGTCCTCCCCCATACTCTTTTTAGGGCATGCTCCTCATGTAAACCCATGTCCCAAGGGCGGACACAGAGTGTGGGATGGGGGCTGGGGGGTCTGAACCCCCTCCCCCCGCAGCCTATACCACGTGTGACATGTGCAGTTACCCTCATTGCGTGGCTTAATCATATATCAGATGCACAGTTTCAGGCGTCAATATGGGTAGATGCTCTGTGTCACCAAGTACAGAAACCTCCAAAAGCTTCCGTGCCGCATCCCCCTCCCACCCCCCCCCTCCATTAGTATTCATGTCTGCCCCCCCCCCCCCCCCCCACCCGCTTTCAGAATTCCTGTATCTGCCATGTTCACCTGGCATGTACACAAAGGTCTTACGAACCCACCTGCTCTGCCACACAGTCAGTTTTGAGCAAAGTTGCTAATGTTTTCAGGATGGGCACGTAAACCATAGTATCTTTTACTTTATCAATCCTTCGTCTATGGCCAATACCAACTGGTCGATGTGCCACACCTAGTACAATCTTGACTGGTTCCTACACAATATAGAACATTATCATCATAGGTACGAAAACAAAGTCCAACAATACCACAAAATTGAAGTTTCTCTTGATGTACTGCAATTGCTGGTAATGAGTTTCTAAACCTAAGAAAACATTGGCAAAATGACTTGTGTCGAACAGGTCTGCTACAGCAGATTCAACTCCTTCGCCGTTCAATTGTAGTATGCTGATCACCTGCTTCTTGATGGCAGACAGTGCAAGCTAGTAAAGTGAGCTCACATCACCAATAATGGTATCCATTGTAGATATTGGTATTCGATGGTTCTCCCTTGTTTTTAGGATGAACAGAGCAGCTGCCCTTTGAAGTGCATCATCAGTGACATCATCCAGCTGTAACGTGTCATGATCGTATTCAACACCTTGTATGTAAACATTATCCTCCCCCTCATTTTGTTCGGTGGTGTCCTTATCACCTTCAACGTGCGGAGTGCTTGTACATGTAGTACCATCGTGTGTAGCATATACATGGTTTCTAAATGACTGATACTTTCGGAATGTCCGCGAACAGCCTTGAATACCGCATTGCAGGTAAAATCCCGGTTCATCGGCATGAACCAAACGAATGTGCTTCAGCAGCTGTCTCAAGGATGGTGAATATTCCCCGCACAATGGACAACCGATCATAGCTATACGCAGATGCGATATAATGCGCATAAACGTGTACCGTACGTCGACGGGAAAAAAATTAACGAACACGTGGAGTGCTGATCGAATGGCTAGGTTTGGTTCGGAGATAGCGGAACTTGATGTTCATGAACTCAGGGAGTATCTTGTGACCCATTTGAGGGAAGAAGTTGAACAGGAAAGCATAGGAGTCATAGAAACCCACAGAGTGTCGGGGAAGATATTTCTCGAGCTAGACGACTCGGATTTGAAAGAAATGTTTCCACGAATTGGAGAGAGAAAGGCGGTGAAGCGTTTGCTGGAAAAAGCTAGACAAAAGGAGAAAGTTGATGATTCTGTAAAAGAGAGTCCTTCCATAGAACTTGAGGTGAGTAAATTCTTACTAGCATTGCATTACAAAGGTTTTAAGCGGCAAGCACTTGCATGTATATTTTAAACATTATTTTGCATGCATGTTTCCCCATTGGCCCATTTTGAGCTTTTTACCCAACTAATAATTTATTTCCTTCAATATGATTAATTTTGTATATATGTATGTGATCATGTGTAGGGGCCGGTCCAAGTTCCTGGAACAAGCAGTGCAAATGTTGTGCAAGTTCCTGCAACAAGCAATTGGTTGCAAACATTCACTATCCCTGAACGTTTTTCCACCCGTACAATGGACGCTATTAAGAGTGGATTGGTAACAAAAGGAATGAGGGTGGAAATCATTGCTGCTATTGCAATTCAGATGATGCGGTATACTATGCAACCAACGTCAGAGGTATGGGTCATTTCAATTCATTGCAATATAACTTATTCATGATACTCTAGTTTTGATGTGCATGTTTTGTCTCTCTATGTAGGAGTATACTGCTGTGTGTCTGAAACTAGTCACTAGGTATGAAGCCTTAAAGGACACAATCGGAACTGGCTATGTAAGATACAGCAATGCAAACAATGCATTAATGAATTTTTGTTTCAGGGAACTTGGAAGCAGCAGTTACGAATGAGGTTTCGAAACATGCGAAGGCCTACAGTTGTAACAGAATCAGAGAGTGTACAAGCACACAGTGCAGCGAGTGTTCAAGCAGGAAGCATGCAGAGTGCAGAGGAGTGTTCAAGCAGGAAGTATATGCATAATGATGATGAAAAGGAACAAGGTTTGAGCAGATTTTATTCATCAACCAATGTTGCATTGTGTTTCTTTAGATGATACTGACATATACGAAGAGAAAGTTGAGTTGGGGCTATTGGAATGGATGAAACCTCATCCAAGCTCTAAAGTGATAAGAAAAGTGATGAAGGATACATTTGCACTGAGGAGACAGTGGATATTAACAGAATCACCTCCAGTCGGTATAGTACTGCAGAAGTTTCCACCCTTGAAGACAAGTAAATATGTAAGCATGTAACTCAATTGGGGTTACCTAGTTTTGTTGTGTAAGCAGGGGAAGGACAAGAGAGCGTGTACTATAAGGATGATGAAGATGCTTGTGAGGATGATACAGGACGTGTAAGGGGGAGGAGGCTGGGGGGAAGGAGGGTGAGGAGGATGATAGTTTTGATTAGGAAGGTACAGTGTAGGAGAATTGGATTGGGGAGGTGTAAGAAAATGGGGAGGGGGAGGGGTATGGTAATCAAAGGTGGGAGAGGATCCTCCCTCCACAATCTGATTAGGAAGATGCGGACCAGGTGGTAGTAGTAATGAATTTACAAATATTTTATGTTCATGCACATACATGTATTTGTCATTCAAAACGAGTTCTGAACATGCATTAAATATTAATGATGGACAGTCTTTAGCTTCATTTAGTGTTTTGTACACTTCAGCTTTGGAGGGAACTGGTGGCTATAGTTGGCACTGACAATGAGGAAGTGGCTAGTGAGAGATGGAAAATGATGATTCCTAAAGTGTACAGACTGGCAAAGAAGGAAGCTGAAAGTCGGGAGAATATTTCTGCTATACTTAGAGCTCAGCTCAGTGAGATACAGAATTGCACAAATGAGGAAGGTAATTGTAAAGAGGCTATTTTTACATGTTTATACAGATAATCTTTGCTGTGAATAATGACTGTGAAAAGGGGTAGTTGTAGTTATGTACAGATACGAAAAGATATTATGGCTTTGACACATTTCATTTTATTAAAGTTAGATAGCTCTGGTATATTGGCATATAATAAACACCATCTTTAAAATTATATAGGGTCTTGATAAAATGATTTAGAATTTTTCTAAATGCCAGCTAAACTTTTCTGTATAAATAACAATGCATGCACATAAACACTTGTGATTTACAAGTAGTGACTGTTTCTGTTTGTTTACACATGTTCAAATTTGTGTGTGTGCGTGCATGTGTATGTGCATGTGTGTGTGTGCATGTGTGTGTGTGTGTGTGTGTGTGTGTGTGTTTGGACAGCAAATACACTGAGCGAACTGCACTCTTTGGAGCTACTCAATGCCTTACTTACGCCCAGGAAATATGCGAGCAAAAGTATCAACGTTGTGCTCCGAATGTCTGTGAGTTTTCTAAATACTAAGGGGCTTAGAGGTGGAGGAGGAGGGGAGTGAGCAAACATCTGTAGGTGTTGAAGAACATTTTCCTGACAGATTTGTACCCAACTGGAACAGGCTGTACAAACTGTGGGACAAAACTGGCCCTACATACTTATAGTGACTCATGACTCTACTGCCCCACAAATCTTTGTTGTTACCGAACAAGAGATCCTGGTAGAGAAGCCAACTTGCTGGGAGGCTATCAAGTCTCTGTATGGAGCATACTTTGCCTTTAATATAGAGTATCCAAAATCCAGTCTAGCATTCCTTACATTTGGACAATTCTATGTTCTAGACATCCAGGATAGTCAGAAAATACCTACCCTAGCTGTTTGTGTCAAGTCAACACTGGATCGACTATTGTAACTGATCATTTTTGCTGTATGCCTGGATTGACTATAGTAACTAATCATTTTTTTCTATACTCTGACCAAGTGCTTATTCCTTTTTGTCATTTTGATTCATGTTACTATTGTAACTGCTGAACAAATACATGTGTATCAAACTTTGAGGTTATGCCACACTGCCAAAAGCTATCAGTGCTTTTTGAGTCGTGGTAATGTAAAAGTATGTACACAGATTGATTGCATATGTTGGTCGTTAGTGCGTAGTTGCTAGCCACTTCTTTATCTGCTCTTCCTTGTAACTCTTATAAAAGCGCATCTGGGTTGCCCTTAGTTTTCTGTTGCTCCATCTATTGTTTATTTTTATGGAAGAGAATATAATTATTATCGATGTGTAGCACTACATAGCGTGTTGACAAGTAGGGAGAGGCAATTAAGTAACTATAGTGAGAGGCAAGTAGTCTGAGGTATACATGTAGGATGAACTGAGGGTAAGGAAGACATGTTTGTAAAGGGAGAGACAACTGAGAAGACTCCTGATGCAGACAAGGTTTTAGCGAGTGAGGAGGAAATGGCTTTGGGGACCATTACCAAAGGTTGCCATAGAGGGGATCATGTGACTTGGACCAGACTGGTTGCCATGAAGATCATGTGATGGGTCAGTCAATAGCAGGGTAGCATTTTGATTCCACATGTGCCATATTGTATGAATATCTGAAATGGTGCCACATTTGGCATATCATGCATGCTTAAGCTTGGCACCAGCATGATGTCATAATTGGATCAACTTTTTATCAGTATTAATATGTATCCATGTTTTGTGTTCATGTTGATAGAAACATTGAACTTCTAGTGAGTAAATGGGGTCGAGGCAGCGAAAAGGGACCTTAGCGCATATTATAAAAATTTCCAGGAAGGAGCATCAAAGTCCACATTCATGATCAAATGGAATATGTAGGCCTGAAAACGAGTAATAAAAATGTACGCGTAATTAAAAATTCGGGACCCTGTAACCCCATGATGGACAGGCTAATTTCCAGTGTGTATGAAAGAAGTTGTAGAGGACATAGGTATATTTTGAAAACTTGAAAAAATATGCGCTAGGTCCCTTTTCGCTGCCTCGACCCCAGGGTATTTTTCATTGCGCATGCGTGACCCTTAATAGCACGTTCTCCGTGACCTTTAATATAAAGTGTTCGTGAAAGGTAATAGGCATGGTGATTTTTTGCTTGGTTTAAACCCAGTTGTTTTCTTCAAACATTTAGCGATGCGTCGTTCAAGTAACAAAAGTTGGGTGCCTTGAAGAGAGTGCATCGAGTTGTTCTTGGTAGGGATACTAGTACAGCAGTTCGGAATGCCTGTACAAATCCACTTCTCGGCTATATACGCTAAGGAAAATTCTACTACCGTGCTACCCAGCTACTACAGCGCACGCTACCTCACTATACGCGTGAGGATCGAGGTACATGTAAGTTCCTTTTCACGCGTTCAAATTAATACGCCCTATTTTATTTTACAAAGTTCGCAAGACTAAAAGGACATGCCCTATCAAGCTATCGAGGTAAGCCAGAACAATGTATTTCACTGTCAGTGCGGTCGACGGCGTTGTTACTGTATACTCCTGCTTCGCGAAGGCCAAGATTTAAGGTCAGACATGTCTTGTACTGTAACCTGACCTTTATGTGTTTTCTTATTTTGTTTAGTGTCTGAACCAGAGAAATAACCTGCTCGAGCGTCATGGCGTGCAAAGACTTCTAAGTTTCGGATATATATATATATGTGTTCTTCATGTTGTATTTATTTATCATCATTTTATTAAAATTAATTGGATCTGTTGTATAGTTTATTAATATCAATTTATGTTGGGATCATCAATTTACGGTAAATATACGAGATATTGTTACCTCTGTCAACACCCAATAGAGTGTACTGGTTACACTTCAGGGGTGTTAGCTGTAACACTCCTAAGCGGTTACCACTACACCCCAGGGGGTGTCATTTTTAAATATCCATACGAACACCCCGAAGTGTGTTGCGGTAACACCTTTTTTTTAACAGTGCACTTGCCTCCCGTAAAACGCGGCTGGAAACAAGGTTTATAATTAGAACATTGCGGTACATGACCAAATCAGCAACTGAATCACCTCATTAAGGGGAGAAACTACATGTATGTCCAACATGTCATTAACAATTTTAAAAAAATACTTCCACACTCGATACGCACTTATCAAATGAAACTCAAAAATACTGCACCCAACTAATTTATATACGGTCACGCAGACTGAAGCCAAAATAGCGGATGCTTTACAAAACTCTTTCGAGTATAACTTCCTAGCAAGATCATTCGTAGTAATACTGACCAGACAAAGTAGAAAGGCTTTACCGTGATAGAACATTTAGTCAGCATAACTCCTGGCATGTAGTAGCTATACCACCTCCCAAGAAGGCACTTGATGATACCTATACTAGGTTACTACAGAATCGTTTTTACTACAAATTATGACCATTCGCGACCACATCGAATTGGATTAAAATGGTGGATATGCCACAACTTAAAAACCGCTTCAGAAAATGCGTTAAGTTTAGCTCTAGGCAAGCAATTAATGGTAGCACAATCTGTGTAACTTACCACGAAATGTTTATTTCCGCCATTCTACGTTCCAAAGACTGAAACTAACGATTTCCCCCCAATATCTGATTGGAGGTGAGCTGCTTTATAAAGTTCAGAATGAGTGGTGTGCCAAATCATTTTACTGCATTGATGTGTAACATTCTCTTTATTTTGTCCGGGTGTTGCCAAAGGAACTTTTTAAAAAAATTGTTATTCATGTGTTTAAAATTAAATTTCCCTTCTTGTTGCACCCTTGTTTCATTCACACCACTATTGCCTTTAATAAAATCCTATATCCCAACAACTTTCTCCTTGAGAATGTGTTTTTAGTTACTTGTTGAAATATACGTACACACGCTCTGCATAGTTAACTGTATGCACTCATACATAATTTAGTGTGCCTATAATATGTGAGTGTTTATTAAGTAAGCCCTTGGCTTATGGTGGGATACATGAGCACATGGGAGTACATGTGTATTTGGTGTATGGTATGGTACAGGTACATATGGGACCGAGTGCCCTTGGTATGTGTATGAGGGACAGAATTCAACCACACAAAAATGCTCATGTACACAGAAGACATGAGACATCCTGTTAGGTGGGCTCTGCCTTTGCTTCTGTGGTAAGCTCTGGTGCATGTGTTTACACAAACAACGTTTTAAAAAAGAATTCCTATGGTAAGCTCGGATGTGTGCGTTTACATAAGCAACATTATTTGTATTCAACGCACTTCTAGATGTGTTTACTCAAGTCTTGTGTTGTATGTGCAGATAGTAAAATCCCCACAGTTTGGTCATTTACATTGCTTAATTCATCTCTAAGAAATTGTTTGCTGGCAAAATGTTCATACGCCATTGCATCCAAGCATATCTATCCTACGTGTAGTAATGTATTGTGTCACAGCAGCTTCAGTAGGCACCCTACTTTGATAAAGAAAAGAGAGACGGGTCAGGATGCATCTGAATGGGTCACCTTTGGCGGCGAAGTCATGTGACACCCTAAAAATCTTTACGGGAGCTCAAATGAACCATTGCAAAGACTATGATTTACTGTGTCATAATATGAATATGACTCGGTAATTGCTGCATGAGTTTCATCGTGAATGTAATACTTACATGGTGCCATGTGCATTATGGCTCTGGGTGTTCCACAAAGTTGGCATTACTCATCTCTGCATGACCTCTTTGTTTGCACGTGGACATTTCACAGTCTTCATCATGATTCATTTTTTTGGTTTTTTTTTTAATTTTACTTCGTGCACTAGAATGCAACATGATGGCACTTCGATCCATAATACTCCACTTTTGCTGAGATATTTAGCCTTACTATATGTACAGATTGTATTGATATTGGGCAAACCTTAACTCATGTACCAGTTCATCCCATTCATCTCTGTCCCCTCCACCTTCACCTCAGCCCCTTCTACACATTGATCTCTGTTCCTCCTCCCCCTTCACTAGCCTCCACCCTCAACTTTCATGCACCAATGTTCCTCCACCTCCACCTATGTCCCTCCTTCGCCGTCATGCACCAGTGTCCCTCCGCCCCTCTATCTGCTGTATCTATATACTTTTAATTAACAAACCAACGTAACCTAGCAACGCTATGCAAATCGTGCATGGCACAGTTTGCCCCGGAAGGTGCCGATGGTCTTACGATTTTTTTGATAGCACTAATGCACGAAATACTACACGGAACATGGAAGCATCCTAAAAAGGCTAATTAAACACCGGCATTTAGTAGCAAACATTTTGCGCGAGAGTCGATCTATTTCGGGTACTTATCGATGGTGATGATAATCTTCTTCTTTTTCATCACGGCGTCAAATTTCTTCTTATTTGCATTGTACATTTTGCTTCCATCAGGGTCGTAAAATGGAGACTTTGGGTTGTCTATTTTGTAAAGGAGAGAGTAAACAATGTCCATCGCGACGGTGCCACTGGCCAACTTCGCCATATTCGTGAGCCGATTCGCAAGTGCTTCTCCACACGTTGAGCAAGGACTTAGGCGCGTGTAGAGGAGGATGGTGGGTAGAGTTTTATAGTCGTAATGGGTATTAAGGAATGCGAAGAGCTTTGGTTCAGCGTGCTCATTTTTATTGGGGCCCGGTGTGACGGGATTTGCGCACTTTCCAGTTTTATTGAGAGCGTCGAAGTTGGGTGGGGGTTTATGGCCGGCGTCACTCCAAGCTGGATCTACAACAAGGCAGAGTACCGCCCACTGCTTTGTCCCAAACTTAGCACCATATGCAGCGATAATGTCTTTTGTGATGCTGTCTTTGTAGCTTTGATCGAGGCTGCTGGTGGCCACGTGATTCCCAGTCCTCAGAGCTGTGCAACACACCACAACAGCAAAAAATGCGCTCAAGGAAACTTTCATCATCTCAAATTGTATAAACAGATGGCAACTACAACTGAGCGAGTTTCCCTCTCTTTTATATACCAGGACAGCCATTTGTATAATTATATAGCCGGATATGATGCAGATTCCTGCACGCAGTAAACAACTAGGACGGACATAGGGACCATGCCAACTCTAGCTCACGCTTTTGGTGTGCGACTCAGGCATTTGAGGTTTCTCTCGCGCTTGACGTTATTTATCTTGCGCGCGAACTGTCACGGAAATTTCGGTCAGCTTAAAAATTTGGTCCCGGATCAATATTTTGGTCCGGTCGGACCAATTTTATCTGAAAAAAAAAAAGGTCTGGAGATTGCGTCCACGGGGTTGATATTCAGTTTGCGAGTGATGGAGGAGATTTAAGAAACAGTTTACGATGGTTCTGAATTTGATGATCTTGTCGAGGAGGCCTATGCCTATATCCTGAATGTGTCAGTGAGACCAAAACGAGGGTGATACGAAGGAAAGCTGCGAAGTTGACAATATCTGTTGAAGGAGAGCTATTGTATAAGCACAAGCAGGTTAAGGGAAAAGGTAAGTAGCATTTAATTAATACTGCCATTATCGTTTTTGGGTAATGACATGAATGTATGTATGTGTCCAATAAAGCAGCCATCTTTTACGTGAAAGTGCTATTGCGTTACATCCAGAATTTGGAAGAGCGCCAGAAGATCCTACTGGCACGTCACATTGATTCCACTTCTTGTCACATGATGGGTAAGACCAGAACATTGTACAGGATCAAGGAACGATTCATATGGCATGGCATGGTTAAAGACGTTGTTAGCTTGGTGAGCTCCTTATTTAACTGCATGGTACTCCTTTATTTTTTATATTTCAAATTCAATCCTGGTTCTGTTATATTTCTGCAGCTATTAAAATGTGATGTGTGTCAACTCATGAACAGAAGGCTAATTACTGGAGTGCCTGAGCTTCATCCCATGCACCATGGTACATGGTTGGAATTGATTTCATTGGCCCTCAATGCCCAGTTCCAAGGGACGGAAGTTGCTACATCCTCACATCAGTGATTACTTCACAGAGTGGGTTGAGGTGGTACCTATAGTCAACAAAATGGCATCTACAGTGGCAAGTTCACTGTTTAAGGTTAGCAAGTGTACAATTATTAATTTTTACATTTAGTTGCTTGATTACGTCTTTTAGTTATTTTTTGTGGTACAAGGTATGCTCTTTCCATGCAACTGATGATATGTTTTGGTGAGCTCCAAATATTTATGGTCATGTCCTTACTTTAACAACAGATATTTATGTGAATGGGACTACCACGTGTGTTGCTTTCAGACAATGGCAGCGAGTTCTGTAATGCACTGAATGACCAACTGCCAGAGATGCTATAGGAAATAAGAGGAGGCTAACTACACCTTACCAACCTCAGGTTTGTTCCATGAATGTTATTGTGTAGTATACATAGCAAAATGTGTACACACAAACTGATGTCATCCGATCTCTCTCAACTCTGACTTGTAGGCCAATGGTCTTGATGAGTGCTTAAATCAGATGCTTCAAAACATGCTGGTGAAGTATGTGTCTTCAAAGTAGGATATGTGGAGTCACTACCTAGACAATTGCGCCTTCGCATATAACACTTCCCAACACGACTCTACTAAATACCCACCATTCATGTTAATGTTTGGTCGCCGAGCAACTCTTCCAATTGATGTTGAGCTTGAATGGCAATGCTCTGAAGATCTGTGCAAGACTTATTGGGAACTTGAAGAATTACATCCCTATCCTGCTGCATTTTCAGAACATGCACGCATATTGGAAGAGGCCAAATGCAACATTATCGCTGTACAGTTGAAACAGAAAGAGGCATATGACAAAAAGCACTGCAAAGCAGGCCAATTTCAGTGTGACCAGTTGGTGTTGCTCAGAAACTTCTCCCGTAAAAAGGTCAGGAGTGAATAACTGACAGAAAGATTTCTCGGGCCATTCACAATCATAAATGTGCTGCCAAATGGTATATGAGATACACAATGAGGAAGGCAAGACTACTCATGCTACTGGCAGCCACTTAACAAGGTACATGTCAAGTGATGCATTTTGTATGGTAGATGAAGATCAAAGTTCTTCACAAGGAGATTGTTTAAGTAAAATTGTAGTGTGTAAATGTCACACATTTTTGGGATACTTGTCATCTGCAGCTGATGTATGTTCTCCTAAGGATGTAATAATTGATACCATACATGTAGGTATACATGGGTGTATGCAACTCGTAGCCATCATCACTGCGCCACAGCATTTGGTATGCAGAGTTGTGCAGAGTCTGCATACCAACCATATGCAGATGGGTATTGTTGAAGTGTTCGTATGCAGACGTGTGCATATGGCACTCCAATGATATCCGTCTGCATACGGTTGATATGCAGACTCTGCACAGCTCTGCATACTAAATGCTGTGGCGCAGTGCATGGAATATGCATTGTTTCTTCTGGTACTCTGTCAAGCCCTCATTCTTCTGTTGAGAATGGCAATGCGTTTGAAGATGATTCAGATTGTCACACAGGAGGCCAATCTAAAGGTATGTCTCGTATATCCTTTTTCGAGTCACTATCTTAGAATATAAGACTTGGTATATTTTCAATAGATCATTCATCACCTGTAATTGTGCCCATCAAAATGACTGTGTTCAAGTCGGTGGCATTGATAGTGGTTGCACAGTACTGGAGGATTGTTAAGTTTCTGAAAAATGAGATATCATTCGTAAGGTAAATTACTTTGTGTATAGCAGAGGAATGTACTGCCTATAGTACAAAAAATTACATACCTGGTCAAAACTTCTGTTCATTTTGATTAGGATTGCACTCTGCATTATATGTGTAAACTGATGATTTACCTTTTGTTCCAACAGAGAACGTGTCCTTTCACAAGCGAAATGAAAAACAAATAGTGGGTGGCAATTTGCTGACTGATGAGCATATGTTCTATGCACAAGAGCTTCTGAGAATGCAGTTCCTAGCATGACTTGGTAGTGCAGTCACTCTTTTTGACTGCTGTAAGGTTGGAAGTCATATGTCTTCAATCCTAACCTATCAGTTATGCCAAGTGTACAGAACATCAATTTGTGAGAGTGGGGGGAATTCATTCTTAGCTGTGAATTTTGCTACCATCCAAAAGTAGCGTGGCAGTGATGATTGTGGGGGTTTTGCAATATGTTTGCATTGCATGCTGCCCTGGGTCACTGCCTAGAAGAAATTGAGTTCGACCAGGCTACTATGCGAAACCACCTCCTAAAGTGATTAACTACAAGAAACTTCACTCCTTTTCCTAGCAAGAAAGTCAAAAGAGCATGTCATACCCGCATCATGAAATTGATGTGTTTTGCAGCTGACAGATGCTTGACACCTATGGGGATATGGTGGTGAACAGTGGTTTCACATAAAGTGTGTTGGCTTCCACTCTCTTCCATAAAGTGCAGAAGAATGGAATTATTTACTCTGTACATAAATCTTGGTGCTTTACCTTTACTGCATGAGTGTTTAAATGAGTTGCACATACATGTGTACTATAATTAAGCAGACACGTCATTTTGTGTGGCCTTGGTAGAAAGCGCCAAAAGTTTTGGTTGATCTACCACCAGAGTACATGTAGTCTTTTAGACTACAATGAGTAAGAGTCCCAAGGCACCCTTCTAATAGGTTCTATTACATGTAATATAATAGATCGAGACGAGAGCATCAGTGATTATACATGTATATTCACTTAACACTCAATCCCGTCGATAAACTCAAGAGCTAAAAACATAACTTGTATGTACTACAGCGATATTACTATGCAGATGGTGGTGAACATCATTATAGACTTAGAAAACAACGTCCGGACCCAAATTTTCAGGGCGGGACCGAATTTTTCGAAATTATCGGTCCGAGCGGATAAAATATTTCTGGACCAAAATTCCAGTGACAGAACATATTCAAACTCAATCGCTTAATTGAACTACTATCTAGTATGTTGCATACATGCGTGCATAAGTATATACGTTTGTGTTGTATAATTTCAGAAAGCAATCTACATGTATAGATGTTAAATATATCGCCCACCTCCACGGTTGTTTAATTCGCATTGAAGTACGCGAGCATGAACAAAAAGCTCTATACATCTGTCAAGTAAAAAGTGGTCCTACCTAAAAAGTGGTCCGGCGGGCCACTTTTGGTCGCCAAAATTGGTGCGGCCAGACCACCTTTGGACGCCAAAATTGGTCCGCCCGGACCATATTTGTCCTGGTACTGCCTTGTATATACACGGTTATTGAAAAAATTAATGGAATCAAAGGAATCATATCTATGGAGTTACTGGGCATTGATCACAGATTGAAAACAGCTCCTCAACATAGGCATTGCAAATTCACCACAATTGCATCACATGCAGCATGTGTTTGCTTGATTCAATGAGCATGCACAATGCATTCTTAATTTATATAATTCATCCCACTCCCTTTATTACATGTGGCGCCTTGAAACAAACCTACAATTATAATATTGTACATAGCAAGCCAGACACATTGTCCTCCAGCTGAAGAAAAAATATATATTCACTACAATAACTCTAACTGCATGCCTAGAAGAATTGCTGAAGTTCTTTTTATATTGACTTCCTCATCTCAATACATCACTGAAGGGAGGAGGAGGAACAAGAGAAGGTAAGGGGTGGAGGTATAAGGAGAGGAGGAAGGGGCTGGTATGGTACATGGTGATAAAGCACCCACATCCCTCTGGGCCCCCCCTCCCCCCACATATCCCTGCATGTGACTATGTGAGGAGTGCTGCTGTTTGCTGGTACACATCCAACACCTCTCGTGTAACTTTAAGCATAAACATGCATTAACAATTTTCCTGTTTTCACGGATATGATTACTTATTTCCTTGCCTGTGCATATTGCTGGAACCAATTGTAGGGAAGGGATGTATAATGACCCTGTGGGTCATATGCACACATCACATGTAAAGTATTCACACATCATGGTAAAGTTTATGCATTATTGTGTGATTTATCAAACTAGTTCTGAACATCCCATTCTAATAAGAGTCACTGACATGTCTCATTCTCCACAACTCCCCTGAGGAATTAGGTGCTTGTTCAATTCGTTTTTAAACACTCAGTGCCATTGTCTGTTGTAATAAACCCATGTATTATCATAAAAATCTGCAAGAGTGAATCAGATTATCAGTGTGCATGGCATTGTACTTAATACAAACTTAAGCACTTATACACCTGTATTGCACTGTTTATAATTTTAAAAAAACCTTCTCTATGAGAAATTTGGTGGGATATAGGATTTGAAGGCAATGGTGGTGTAAAAAGCAAGGAAACAAGGGTCTGTAATAGTAAGGGAAAATGTCATAGTCCTATATTTAGCACACGAACATATAGTATATGCTTACAAAGGGGCTAAATATAGGACTATGACATTTTCCCTTACTATTACAGACCCTTGTTTCCTTGCTTTTTCACCTCAAGGGCATGTGTCATGTTGAAAAAATCACCACAGCCATCACAATTTGCTGGTGCCTTCAAGAGAGGTCTGTGGTAACATGGTGCCAGGGAATCACGAAATTCAGTTGCTGATAGGTCAAAATGATGGAGAGCAATGGGCAAGACTGTTAACCACGATGAGGACTTACTACCAACTAATCTGGTTATGGCACGTCTTGTGTTTGGATCTAATGTAGCTAGGACTGAAGTTAGTTTGTCTTCATCATTCTGATGAAAAATCTTATGCATAGCTGGTGCTGCTTCAGACATTTGGATGGAGTGATTGGATGTAGAAACCTGCTTGTAGCTCTTGCGATGTTTGATGTGCCAGCTTTGGATGTTGCAAATGCGACTTTTTGAAGTTTCAACTGGATTGCGACTCCCATACCCCCCATTCACGCAGGAAGTGTAAACAGGTGATCCTCTTGATTGGATATGGTGCCTGCAAAAACTGCTGGCCAGAACATCTGATTCACTGCATCTTGAATTGGGACATACTCATCATCAAAGTTAGGGATCATGCACTGTAAGTATGACCATTCAAACTGCAAAGACTTTGTTAAGGCTGAAGAGGCTGCTTGAGGTTGTGATTCAGCCACTTTGGACAGTTTGACAACACTGTCCGTCAATTCCATAATCTTCTTCTGTATAAAAGCTTTGGTCTGCAAGGAAACCACCTAGAAAACGATATCCTTTAACCACTTTGACTCCAAGGTGTTCAAATGCAGACCTGGCTTTTGTTTCATGATTACTATTAACTATGACAATACATTTGTCAACCTCTGGGTAATATCCATACTTTGGTCCATGTTCACATAATTTGTCAAACCAGTCACGTAGGTAGGTGAGTTTTGCTATGCACGAGGAGTCATCAGCATACCAATTTTGGATCCAGTTGAAATGGTTGGAAAGTGACTTGATAAGTCGCATAATTGCAGCTGCAGACATTAACATAGACAGAGGATCACCTTGACCAGTGCCTTCTTTACTGAGAAGAAATTCAGTCTTCTTTTTATCTTGCAACACAAGAGTGACATAACCACGATATGTATGAAATAAGAAACGGGAACAACAAGGCCATTGAATGCGAGAATTCCATATTGCAGCAGCCCTGTTCAATGAATTAAATGCATTTCTTGCGTCCACAATCAATAGGCCCCACCCATCTGCATGGTGTTCTTCAAACAACTCTCTCATTGTGTGGACTGCTCCCTCAATGCCTCCCTTAAGTCCAGAACATAGCTGATCCACTTCACATAGATCTTTAATGTCATCACGAGTGGCTATGGCCATCGCTTTACAGAGAATGCGTCTGGGGATCTCACCAATTGCAATTGGCCAGACACCTAGGCATTTATCAAGTGCCACTAGACGACAGGACATCAGTGCTTTGATGTCTGACCATTCAAAAATCGAGTTGAAGGCGCCTGGCCAACTCTGCCAAAGCATCCCGTAACTTTGCACTGTGTGGTCCATAGTGAAGAAGAAAGTCTTTCCAATGTCCAGCATTAGTGCCCCCAGGGCCAGCACTACCTTGGATTTGTCTGGCCACTTTTTCTATGGGACAACTTGTTAGGTCAACCTGTGTTAATGGAGGTAACTCATTGCATGGTAAAAAAGTATCGACTGATGATTGAGAAGGATCAGGGTGCTTTTCTTTCAAGACAATCAACACAGTCTTGGAGCCACTCCCAATACAAGCTGATGCGTCCAGCACACCACCTTTGCTGGTTCTCTCTGTGATCCACCGAACAGCAGCTCTGATTTGCCCTTTCATCATCATATGAGAGAATGCTTTTGAGATGTGACTGCTGTCATCTAACTTTGAGCAGGTGCTCTTTTTGAGATGTTTAGAACATCTTTTAAAGTCAATAAGCAATTCATCAAAATTTCCCTTCTTGTTGCACCCTTGTTTCATTCACACCACTATTGCCTTTAATAGAATCCTATATCATTTCTCCATGAGAATGTGTTTTTAGTTACTTGTCGTAATATACATACGCACACTCTTCATAGTTAACTGTATGCACTCATACATAATTTAGTATGCCTATAATATGGGAGTGTTTATTAAGTAAGCCCTTGGCTTATGGTGGGATACATGAGCACATGGGAGTACATGTGTATTTGGTGTATGGTATAGTACAGGTACATATTGGACCGAGTGCCCTTCGTGTGCGTATGAGGGAGGGATTCAACCACACAAAAATGCTCATGTACACAGAAGACATGAGACATCCTGTTAGGTGGGCTGTGCGTTTGCTTCTGTGGTAAGCTCTGGTGCATGTGTTTACATAAGCAACGTTTTAAAAAAGTATTCCTGTGGTAAGCTTTGGTGCATCTGTTTACATAAGGAACATTATTTTTAGTCAACGCACCTCTAGATGTGTTTACTCAAGTCTTGTGTTGTATGTGCAGGTGGTAACATCCACACAGTTTGCTCATTTACATTGCATGCTTTCATCTCTAAGAAATGGTTTGCTGGCAATGTTTTTCTAAAACATTGTTCATACGCCATTGCATGCAAGCATATCGATCCTACATGTAGTAATGTATTGTGTCAAAGCAGCTTCCGAAAGCACCCTTCTTTTAATTTAAGAGATAAAGAAAAGAGAGACGGGTCAGGATGCATCTGAATGGGTCACCTTTGGCGGCGAGGTCATGCACATTTGGTGACACCCTAAAAACCAGCTCTAGAAATCATTACGGAAGCTCAAATGAACCATTGTAAAGACTGTGTCATAATATGACTATGATTCGGTAATTGCAAAAAATCTGCATGAGTTTCATCGTGCATGTAATAGTAACATGGTGCCATGTGCATTATGGCTCTGGCTGTTCCGCAAAGTAGGCATTACTCATCTCTGACCTCTTCGTTTGTCCACCTTCACCTCGGCCCCTTCTACACCTTGATTTCTGTTCCTCTTCCACCTTCACCAGCCTCCACCCTCAACCTTCACCAATGTTCCTCCACCTCCACCTATGTCCCTCCTTCGCCGTCATGCACCAGTGTCCCTCCGCCCCTCTATCTGCTGTATCTATACTTTAAGAAACTAACGTAACCTAGCAGCGCTATGCATAAGAAGCAAATAGTGCATGGCACAGTTTGCCCAGGAAGGTGCATGCATGCCGATGGTCTCACGATTTATTATTTATTTTTGATAGCACTAATAATGCACGAAATACTACATGTATACATGGAAACATCCTAAAATGGCTAATTAAACACCAGCATTTGCTAGCAAACATTTTGCGCGAGAGTCGATCTATTTCGGGTACTGATTGATGGTAATGATAGCCTTATTCTTAGACTTTTTTTAATCAAGGCGTCAAACTTCTCCTTATTTGCATTGTACATTTTGCTTCCATCAGGGTCGTGAAATGGAGACTTTGGGTTGTCTATTTTGTACAGGTGAGAATTAACAATATCCATCTCGACGGTACCACAGACCGACATCGCCATTTTCATTAGCTTCATCACAAGTGCTTCTCCACACGTTGAGCAAGGACTTAGGTGCGTGTAGAGGAGGATGGTGGGGAGAGTGGTATAGTCGTAATTGGCATCCAGGAATGCGAAGAGCTTTGGTTCAGCGTGCTCATTTGGATTGGGGCCCCATGTGACGGGATCTGCGCACTTTCCATCGTTTTTGAGAGCGTCGAAGTTGGGTGGGGGTTTATGGCCGACGCCACTCCAAACAGGATCTACAACAAGGCAGAGTACCGCCCACTGCCTTGTTTCAAACTTACATGTAGCACCTTATGCAGCGATAATGTCTTTTTGTGATGCTGTCTTTGTAGCTTTGATCGAGGCTGCTGGTGGCCACGTGATTCCCAGTCCCCAGAGCTGTGCAACACACCACAACAGCAAAAAATGCGCTCAAGGAAACTTTCATCGTCTCAAGTTGTATAAACAGACGGCAACTACAACTGAGCGAGTTTCCCTCTCGTTGTACTGGGACAGCCATTTATAAAGCCGGACGGACCTACAATGCATGGACAGACATACCAACCCTAGCTCACGCTTTCGGCGTGAGACTCACGCATTTGAGGTTTCTCTCGCGCTCTCACGCTTGAAGTTATAATAATATATCTTGCGTACGAACATATTCAAACTCACGCACTTAATCATCTAGCATGTACATGCGCGCATATGTACGTTCGTGTAGTATAATTACAGTAAGCAATCTAGATGTTAAATAAATATATCGTCCACCTCCACGGTTGTTTCATTTGCATTGACGTACGCGAGCATGAACAAAAAGCCATATACGCCTCCAACGAAATTCATTTTCTCCATAGATTGAATAATAATTATTACGCCCTTAGCGACGATTGTACAGAGATTTTTTAAATGTTTAGTCCTTATGATTGAGTCTATCGGCTATTGAGTGTTTGTTTACTGAACATCACGTATACCGAACTACACATATATACTTGAAAGACGAGCAGCACCGTTCTGCTGGAACTGTTGAGCACGTTGCATGCATGTGTCTACTACATGTTCAAGTGATGACAGAAATTGGTGATGACTGCGCGTTGATCAGCCTCTTAGAAACAGAGAAAAGACAAAAACTTCGGGCGACAGCACATTGTCAATTAAATAATAGTAATTAAGTCGGCAATTTATTTGTGATTCACTTCAGCAAGGTACTGAGAAAAATTTCAAATCTAATATCGCCGTAAGTTTTATGCGTAGCTGTATAGAGCAAAATAAAATGCTAAAAAAAATGTATTGCCACGCGGAGAGCAGGTTACTATTTCAAGATATAGCGTTTCAAACAATGCATGTGACGCCGGTGCGGTTAGTGATGTACGCATGCAACGTTAATGGACCGCACTTTTAAAAACTGTGACCACTTGACTTCTCCATGCAAAAAGTTTTTAAGATATAGCATTATTAGAGACAAACGACTCACCGGAGATAGCCACACCCTTCAGAATCACGTGACCCTCAGAAGACCATTGGGGTGAGGCCTCAGACCAATGTGTAGTACAGTGTACATACAACTAGCCTTGTGTCAAGACACATAGACGTACATATATGGATGTAAGCGTGAATTGCCATTATTAGAATTAAGCAAAAAACTCACCTGTTTGCAGCCACACCCGACAGAGTAAAATGACCATGATACCATCAGGGTGGGCTTACAATTAATTAATCTGAACCATTTTCGACAAGCTTGGAGTCACCCTGAGTGACAACGATGCGTTTTACGTGCACATTGTTTTCAGTTTCAGGCATTAGAAAACTAGCTGATTTTGACCTCACACACCTTAGTTAAAATTCCCGCGTGCAATGCGATGTGCATGTTTCGTCTACTGCAGCTCTAGCCTCGGCGTGTGTAAAGAGGTATTCGAATTCAAATTCAATCAACGTGAGGAGAGGGTTAAAAGATACAGGATTGGGCGGCGAAGTTTTAAAAATAATGGGACTATGATAACCGTGAGTGCACGCTTTGTGATATACACGGATGCATGGCTGAATGCTGATTTTGCAATCACCCGTGTACGGATGGCCGAATTGATGTGTAATATTCATAACAATGAAAGGTCTTGAGGTCGTTTCCGCTGTAAAGTCGATTATATAACCTTTCCAAAGTTAAAGCTAAACCTAAGTCCGGATCGACGAACACGAGAATAAAAGTACGGATGTGAGATCGCTGGACTACGAAACCTTCCATTGCTCACGATTATTACTCTCCGGAACCTAAACTGTCCTTACACAGTCATAGTTCAGGCTTTAGATACTGCTTCTGTGTTAACGTTTCTTCCCTAGGTGCACATACATGTATCTAAGTTAAAATCTTTGTCATCATCATGATGGCAACGTTACGCCACAGCACTACTCAAAACGTGAAGCGTAAAACGCTTTCAGACTGTAGACGGGTGAATGTGCCTATAACGGTGCGTCATATACAATATCCCATCATCTCTATAAGTCCTTGAGATTGAGATTCTTTTACCTTGGCTTATAGTGTCATCACAGCTGCCCTGCGCGCAGGCCCAATTAAATAACTGTCACCCTTGTGTAGTTTGGTATGCGGCAGAATATGCTATTGGAATAAGTCGTGACGCAAACTCTGGTGCTTCAAATACTTAGTTACGGAACTACTGTGGCCCACAGCGTATTACCAATACTTGCAGCGGGATTGCACGTGATGACAAGCTAGCGCCATCATACTGTTCACTAATATTAATGCTGGTACTAGTTTACATAGAAGACAAACAAAAATTAGTCCAAATAATTTGGGCATAGGTAATATCTTGTGGAAACCTATAGTTGCAGGTGAGACAAATTGATGTTTGGTATTACAAGTATGGTACATAGTTGCATTTTTTCATTCTGCAAATGTTCATGCACTGTACAGTCATTTCCAGGCACGAGTATATACAACGCCAAAGAATTTAATTAAAATGAATTAGGCTGACAGGAGGAATTGTGTGCATCCATTGAATAAAATTTAACAAGGAGTTTAGATTATTATAATTTATGTAATTGAGATCGTGGTAGCAAAAAGGGACGTAGCGCATATTTTTTCAAGTTTACAAATTATTTCATTTTCTAAGAGACACCTATGTCCTCTCTACAACCTTTTTCTTACGCACTGGAAATTAGCCTGTCCCATGGAATTACAGTGGCCTGAATTTGTAATTACGCGTACATTTTAATTGCACACGTCAGCTTTGATGCAATTAAAATGTATGAGAATTAAAAATTCAGACCACTGTGACTCTACGATGGAAAGACTAATTTCCGGTGAGTAAGAAGTTGTAGAAGACATAGATGTCTCTTTGAATATGAAATAGTTTGAAATTTTGAAAAAATATACGCTAGGTCCCTTTTGCGGCCACGATCTCAATTACACAAATTATCATAATTGTATTATTTTCTCAATTCCTTTATTTTACATCCAATTTCATTAACATTTCTGCATTCAATTTAATTTATAGACCATTTTTCGTTAAGAAATTTTATTGCCTGGCATAACTGCGGGGCGGAAGCGCGTATAAATCATTTCATAATACCTTATAAGATATCTTTTATATATTCAAGTTGGGCGTGAGAGTTTCTTTTCGTCAAAATAATGCCTTCACGTTGGCAATCACGAAGAGAAAAGAAGCGCGCTAAGAAGAACTGTCTTGACAAATTGCAAGATATTGATTGAATTAATATTATATCAGTATATGTATGGAGCGTATAATCAACTGCCTATTAACTTTTTGTGGCAGAAAGAAGGCTTGCGATAAGAACACTAGAAGACAAACCTGAAAGTATGAAGAATGGATGTATCTTTTTACAGCACTGGAGGAGTGCTTATATGGATCTGATAATTAATCATTGCAGGCATTGCGCACTAAAATAAGTGTTCTGAATCAGCATAACTATGGCAAGGAAAGTAATAATACCAAACACGCTTGACAGAACGTTCCTAACTTTTCTGCTCTACAACCTGTAACGTTAGACACTAACCGTGACAGAAATAATTCGACCAATTATCGATAAATGGGTATAAAACATAGCATAATACAGTATAGCTTATACAACATACGTAACTTAATTATAAATATTAATTGATGAGTGTACGGTATGTCGCAATAGTACAATTGTGTATTTTGATATGGTTTCACGACGCTTCAATCCCTACATACATCTATACGGTATACATGAACTCTCTGATACCACAACTTCCCGTGGTCGATAATTTATTGTAGGCTTTGCGGTAAAAAGACGCATGTACCCGTCACTTTGGAAGTCCCCGTGCACGTATGTGTACTAAGGAGAGACGGACGTCCCACTCTATTTAATTGTAGCATTGTGCGCTGAATCGATCAGTTTTGTTCTAAACTGCAGTGGACGATAATATGGCACAGAAGGTACGTTTTTTCTTAGCGAGGAAGAGTTGGGATATTGATCGGGTTTACAATTTATGTTGCAGAAAGGGAAAACTGACAGGACCGCTTCGACTGGTGGAAAGTTAAAAGACAGAGGAAAAAATTCTACTTTGTGCTCGAAAGTAAGATATGAGTATATATTCCAGACAGCGCACGGTCCTATATAGCGGTGATGCATGTCAATAAAATCGTGTAACCTATTCATCAATTGCTAGATCGGGCGAAGTAAGCAGCCTTTTGGTCGCGTCGATGACGGCCACATGTTTTGATAGATCGACACAACCGTATGGTCTAGTCGACATTAAGCGAAGGGCCACATGTGATTAACGTAGTATGGATGCGCGAGCGCGACTGCACAGAAGTTGCAATTGGTTGATATGTCAAGCCGTTCGCGTCTAGGCTACACAGCGCTAACTACCCTTGGTTCCCATGATTTGTTGGCTTACTTTTCAAACCTTACTATATGTAGCTAGAAATGACGAGCCGGCGCGGACCTAGACCGTACTTCACCGCCCCGAAATAACGGAAATATTATTTGGGCTTCTGGCTATGGGTTTTGGGGGGGGCCGAAGGCCCGCTACGCCCTTAATTCAACTTTTCACCCCCTCTCCGAATCCGCGCTCAAATTGCACCCGTCCCTCCCTCCCGACACTCTTCATTGAAACTCACTAACTCGTCTCCCATTAATAAACGCCATCTTGGCTCTAAGGAGGCGCCTGCGGCGCCATACTCTCTACTCCTAAAAAGAGCAGCGATGCGTCGTTAGGAGATATAATTTGGGTTTTTGGGTTTTTGAGTTTTTGGGCGAAGGCCCGCTACGCCGACCCAACTTTTCACCCCCTCTCCGAATCCGCCCTCAAATTGCACCCGTCCCTCCATCCCGACACTCTTCATTGAAACTTATAACTCGTCTCTTCCTTAATAAACGCCATCTTGATTCTGCGTGGGCGCCTGCGGCGCCACACTTCAACCTCCTAGTCAGAGCGTATGTGCAGTGGTTACTTCCGAGCAGGGTAACCATCGTCCAAATGGAGCAGCCTGTCGATCAGGTCGGTCTGTACCCAATTCCGTAAAAGATATGTATGGACTAATAGGCTATTCCTGAGAATTAGGTTAATACGTTGTAATTGAGTGATCTGATGGGAACTTAAAACCGCAACTTCCGGGCTATGCCACAACAATAAATTATTATTTATATGTATCGGAAGTTTTGCTAGCAACTTCCATATAGGATTTGACCCCGACTATGAAATCATTAAAAACACGCGACCCGTTGATAACGAGATTCCTGACGATCGGATCGTTTAGCTAGTTGTTGTAATCGAACGAGAAGACGAAGGAGAGTATTTTGATCGTTTGTTTTATGTCGCAAAACCGCGCGGTTTACAGAATAAAAGGGTACTGCCCGTCCTCATACCCAGTCCCGGATTTATCATTCTTCTTCTCCTCCTATTTGACCACGCATAACTCGGGATAGGAACAAATTTAAAGATTTGAAATTTCACCAATAGTTCAGAATTGGCTGGAAGAGTGCATACTGTCAGTGTGATCAGATATATATATATAATCGATTATATTTCGGTAATTGTATCATTAGATTAGGGCCGTACTAAACGTTACTCCTATCATTACGGCCGAATCTTGACAAGTTTAGAATTGTCGATACCAGACCAAAAAACTACAGGAGCAGTAGCAAATGATTAACAATTAACTATACGGTCAGTGTAATACGCATAATTAAGTATGAGAAAAAAATCAATGAACCACATAACTAAAAACATTCTCTATGAGAAAGTTAGTGAGATATTGGATTTGAAGGCAATGGTGGTGTAAAAAGCAAAGAAACAAGGGCAAGGGTATAATAATGTTTATGTGTAAATGTATTGTAAATATTTGCGTAAAAAAATTTTGACTACAAAAAAAAAAAGAAACAACGGTCTGTAATAGTAAGGGAAAATGTCGTAGTCCTATATTCACGAACATAGTATATGCTACAAACGGGCTAAATATAGGACTATGACATTTTCCCTTACAATTACATACCCTTGTTTCCTTGCTTCTTACACCACGATTGCCCTCAAATCCTATATCTCACTAACTTTCTCATTGAGAATGGGTTTAGTTACTTGTGTAATATTGTCACCCGACCTTCCGTCAATTAACGTGAAATCTATTACCACATACATGCCATATGTACCACATTACCTTACTGACCAATTGTAAATTAGTTCTATAATTTTTAAAAACTTCGCGGGCGTATGTACAAACGATGGTGGAATAATACTCTTCCCACGCGTAGAAATAGGTTAATTATTGGTAATATGTTATTAGACATGTTCCACTCCTTCGCATGAAGATCTGCAGGAAGTCAGTACTATTACCTTCCGTCTTTGGCTGCCTCTCAGTCATTTTATGGGTACTCTGTGTTTTTGACTGGCCTCAGCTGTACAGAAGAGAAGACCCGTACAAAGTCAGTTATGGTGAGAGGTAACAGAGAACCATTGTGTCTGCATGCAGAGCTTTGGGATGAATAGAGTTCTCGTTAATTTGCATTATTTTCCAATGAATCCTCTTTTGTAAATGTTTCCTTTGTCTGAGTGAAATTGGTTCTCTTAACAATTAGGCCATAATTTCTAAATTTTCTTATGCTTTGCTCAAGCTACATATAGTACTCATACAGTGCCAAGATCCATCATCATGCCATACAGATGGCAATCTATAGAAGCACAAAAGCATTCACAAGGCAAAAAATAATATAGGACCTTAAACATTGATGAAATTAGGCCAAAGAGGGAATAATTTGAATCAATTAAGTTCATTATACAATTATGTTATAAGCAAGTGCATTGACACTCATTAGAATTACATATTAATGGAAACAATTGCTGCACATTGACACTTGTCCTTCCATACCCGTAGATGGGAGGATCACGTTTAATCTAAACAATTCATACACCCCAGAAGACGAAGCAGAAATAGTGAACATTGTAAGCGAGGCCAACAAGCATGGTCGAAAGATTCGTGTTCTTGCTTCTGGTCACTCATGGTCCGAGATAGCACAAACCCAGGACATCATGATATCTCTTGGTAAATACAAGGGTAAAGTATCATTTGACCCAGCGACCATGGAGTACACAGTAAAGGCGGGTACAAGATTGGCTGAGCTGAATGAACTCCTGGATCAAGAGCACCTAGCCATGATCAACCTTGGGTCGGTTACTGGCCAAACAATTGCAGGCGCAATCTCAACAGGTTAATGATGTGCATTAGCAATTAAATCAATATGAGTGCATTCAATGTGTGAAGGGAAATGAAGGGGGTGGGCTCAGGAAATGAAGGTGGTTGACGAGAGCCTTGGCGAAGAAGTTTATTTTATTTAGGTGATGTATTTGCAACGAATAAGCTATGATAGGAGCATATCATGCTGCTATTATAGCATGAAGTAATCTAAATACATTACAGTATTATTTGTACATCTCTCTTAGCAACTCATGGGACAGGTCGTGGCTTAACAAACATGGCAGCTTTGGTAACCAAGGTGAAGTTCATATCAGGATCTGGTGAGGTGAGTGGTCGATGCAACTTCATCACACTGCTCAGCTAGCAACCCATGGTTTTCTTCGTAGTCAATTTAACCTTACACATAAGAAGTACATTGCATTGATGAAGCATAGTCTATGTAGGCCATTTTTGATACAGGTTATCACCCTGGACAAAAGCGACGAGAGGTTCAAAGCTCTCCAGGTTAGCATTGGGATGTGCGGTGTCCTTGTGGAGGTCACACTGAAGGTGGAGGCAGAGTACCGCCTGAGTGAACTACGAAGCGGACACACCTTAGATGAATGCATCAATGACCTTGACACCCTGAGCAAAGGAGAGCGTGTAAAGTTCTGGGTTGATTTCCGCAATAATTTCTGCAATGTGTTCAACACAAGCAAGACTGTGGAGCCACCTATGGGTGCAGTCTGTCGCATCATCTCACATATCATTGTACGTTTGTCATTCTATAATTGAATAGAATAAAATAGGCATTTGTTTTAAAACATATCTAAGTTTTGTAGTATTATAGGTAGAAATTGTATATTGTAATCATTGGGTAAACAAGACCTAACCATTTTTTCTCCTCCCCTAAATCAATCCGTGCACTCAATCAAACTTATTTCAATAAATGACAAGGTGAAGGATCAAGCTTGAATTGATATTAATTTTACAAGCTTAATGAAGTTAAAAATCTTGATTTCTCGAATTTTGCAACCTGAGGGTTGAATATAAATGACGTTGCATGAATATGTATAGATACAACATTGATTTTAAATTACTAATGAACACACAACAACAAAACAGCTTGAAAGCATCAAGCCGAACAATCAGCAGTACCATAGTATTGCAGCCACACTGTATAGCCACTGAAATCTGCTAGCCTAGGCAAGCCCATGATTTAACTTCATAATGTCTGGGCCTTTATCCGACGTGAAACATTTATGGCATTTTGAGGGTTGAATTAGCAATGAAGGTTGCACTGTTGGAATGTTTATTATTTAGAAACTGAGAGAAATAAATCATCTAACTTCTACATGTATTTCTCCATACAGTACTACATGTTTGCTGTAGTGACAAGGATCACCTACCTCGTGCCCAACCTGACAGGCCCTCTGATGCATCTTGTTAGCATTTTTCTGACAATCCCAACTCACCGCATTGCCAAGAGTTATGAGATACTAAATGATTTCTTCCGCCTTCCAATACACCAGGAGTCAGAGGTCGTAGTGGAGCTCGAGGACACAGCAGAACTGATCAAAACCATCCGAGATGTTGTTATAAATGGAAACTTTCCTGTCAATTACATCACTGAGGTGAGTAGAGTGCGAATGTCTAAAAAGGTCAAAAGAGGACAGGGTTACCTAGACAGGGTTACATAACTGTAATGGTGGTAGGGTTACCTAAATATTATATAGGAAAGGTAATTCTGGTAAGCTTACATATTTAAGTAATGAGAACGAAGGATGAATTAACGTAATGAGGAAATTAATGAGAGCAGGGGTATCTGATATTAGTGAGGATAGGTACCTACCTACCTTGATAGTGAATTTTAGTGATCTATGGAGCAATGGGTCTATGATCACCATATCCTTGTGAAGTTGCTCATGCTCTGCCTAAATGTGCAAATAATTTGTATATTGTTTTTGTTTGTTTAGGTTAGATTTGTAAAAGGGGATGATGCTTGGCTCAGTCCTCACTTCGGAAACAATGCTGTATTCTGTGCTGTGACACTAACAATTTATGCTCCAGAGAAGACATCTTCGGCTTATTTTGATGCTGTATACAATGCAACTAGAAAATTCAATGGACGTGTGCACTGGGGGAAATACTTCACTGCAGGTCCAGCTGAAATCAGAGAAATGTTTCCTAACTTCGATGATTTTGCAAGAGTCAGACGGGAGCTTGATCCAAATGGAGTCTACATGAATGATGCATTAAAGAAAGCCTTTGGGTTTACCTAAGAACATTGGGAGGAATTTATTGCATTTGTACAGTGTTATTAGAGCATTAAAATTACTATTTTGACAATTATTACAATGGTTGTATAACCCCCACCGCTGTCCAAAGATACTAAATCAATTTACTTTTAGAGTCATAGGATTATTTTTTTTTTGAACTGGTTCACTTAAAGTAAAAAGCTTATTTCACTGCAGCTGGCTATGGTTCATAGCAGTTATGTAACAGCTTGGTTAAAGCTGAATGTTTTTGGTGTAATGAGTTTATGAGTAGCTAATTATAGTGGTTTGATCTTTTCCAATAGGTATTGTGAGATGCATTTCTTTCCTATTTGATTTTGCTTAAACGTTATGAATGAACCGTAACAAAGGTTGATGTGGGGTCAAATAAAAACTCAACAAAAATCCACACCAATGCACACACATGCATACACTGCATAATCATAACTCTGTCTAGCAACTACACAAACATGTTCTCATAAAACAGTAGCAAGTTTTTAAAAACATTACTCTCCCATATCCTGTTTATTCATAGTACTCAGAGCTCCATGGCTGTTCTGGTCTTATTGCAGCACAGTTTGTTCAGCATCACCATGAAAAATCTTTGTATCCTGTTACTGTAATCTATTTCGGTACTATTTCGGTTTATGGCAGTCTCAATATGTTGTACCTTGTAGTTCACTTGATCAACATCCGTGCAGGGCCATCTTCTTAGGGATGACAGCTTTTTAGTATTAGCCTTCATGGCTGGATTGAAAAGACATGCTGACCTAGTCCTAAATGTCCCGGTGCTGATCATGCGCCTCCTTTATTTTCTTCTATGACACATTCAAATTTACACATATCATAGGGATTGTTGAGAACTATTTCAACACACTAATGTACTGTGTGAGATTTCTCCCAGTATTCAACATGACATCCATTGAAGAGGTATGAAGGGCATGCTGTTGATTTATGGTGTGATGTTCTACAGCTTAATGAAAGGCATGGGTAGATGTAGCACACACTAATGCACTGCTTACTGGTTATGACAGATTGCAGATGCAATGGTTCTAGAGAATACAACATCACTCTTCTTCATCACCGCACAGCTGCGTGTATGGTACACAGGCATGCATGGAGACCATCTCACATGCCTCATCCTTTATGAGCACATTGGCTGCAGCCTGCATGAATCAACAGATAGTGGCATGCTACATACAAACCATATGCTCCATGTGAACGATTACTCCATACTTGCCATGTGATCCCATGCACACATACCCATGTGATCACACATACTTTCCCCAGTGACCTATGCACTCCTCTGTGATCCTACATATACCCCTGTGACCCAATACATACCTCTATAATTCCATACATATGCATGCGCTGCATACCATGGAATGGGGAGCTATGAGAATAGCAACAAGGTTTAATTCTTTATAATAATGCATTAGAAACTCATTCATGTGATATCGGTGTTTTGAACTTTCTTGTTATGCTAGCCTATAATTTTTAGTCCCCCTATGAATCATGACATCCTCCAAAAGTGAGGGTGAGAACAATTGTGTGTCAAATGTTAACTCACAAATACATAAAATACATTTATAATACTTTGGAGTGTGTACTTGTTTGTACAGTAGCTGTGCATGGTGAGTTACCACAGTGATGGTTGGGACACTTACCACTAAAGATTTTTATAGTCCGCAGATTATATTTTACAATTAATTAGTACTTTGTACCAACAATAATTGTTGCCTGGAAATCCCCATCACATGATTGCTTTGTTGACAGCTTAACTAAAACACTATTCATAGCACTGGTGGATTGAAATTTGAAAATTTCAAAGTATTCATGATATTAAAACAGCCACAATAAACAACCACATTTTCAATTCTAAACTTACTGGAAAACAAAAATTTTTCATTACCCACTTAACTTCTCCCTATTGTAATTACAATGATGCTTGTTAATGACTATTTTTTTGTATCAATGTGTTCAACATGGTGTACCTCATTTTATCCATAATTAATTGTTACTGCTTCTGTTGGAATTTTAAAAAGAATGCAAAAATGTAATAACATGTCAGTCATCACAGTAAAATAGGCCCTGATGATGACAGATGCTGTGTGGTAGTACATTAACTAGACAGTAAATAAATTAAAACAAATGGGGATCAGACTTGAGAATGAATGAGAAAGGGAAATGATCGGCCATATTGAACTCAGCCACCACATTATAACAACATTCATACCTAGCCAGACCATAATTTGTACTATTACACAGTACAGTGCAAAATCTGCACCAAGCATTATTTCTATCACGGTGACTACAAGTCCTAATTCCATGACAGTTGAGTCACAAAATAATTAAAGCATGAAATCATCACAGTACTCTATTTAGGGTTGAGAAGAAGACTTTATAGCTAATAAAGGTTTTCACGCAATGTGCCTCTAATCACGAAATAACAGTGCCCATGCATTTGCGTTAGCAATGAGGACCAAATTGAACTATACAGCATTGAGGCGGCCTGGTGCAGCTTAAGCATAGTGGCCTGCCATACACAACACAAATGTAACCACACTTCAGCTCCCCAGCATCCATATGTCTCAAAAGCCAGTGGTGAGCCAACCAACTTAGTCGAAGCACATGTATAGAAGCATGCTTATACTTGCGTAGTTATGAAATCAGGGCTGATGATCCACACACACACTTCATTGAGAGTGATTGCATTAAGCTTTGAAAAAAGTATTCCTCAATCTGTTGTGCTGTGACACCACATATCCATTCCATTTACAACTTAGGGCATGGCGCTAAAGGATCTAACGAATGCTTTGAGTTTCTACTTCCTTTCTACTGGACTGCCTTTATGATTTTTTATTGCTTAAATAAATAAATAAATAAATATCAGAATACATATGCAGTGAGTACCCCATTTATCGGCATGATGTGCACACACATAAGTGATGATGCAAAGTTTTGTAAACATTTCCACTCACATGTAAAGTACCTGGACATGTCCATATGCAGTCATAACACTTTGCACTCACTCGACTTAGACCCTGTGCACTATTCTAAAAATGCAATGATATGTGTATCCCACATTCAAGGACGCAAAGAAAGTAAAATTTAAAAAAGGGAAGTGGCTCCTCTGCAATTGTATGACTGCATGAATTGTGCTTTATTAATTGGAAAACTTCACCGGGCGCATCCCCATAACTATCTGATTAGAGCCCGAGGTAAGGATGAATGTAAATACTATAGGGTCAGATGCATTTATGACATATGGACCAAACTACAACCGCAAGTGCTGGCTTAATAATTATTTGTTACAGAACTTGATAAACACAATATCAAGTCGCGATCGCCAACATGCAGTAGACCGTATTTACTCTTTGAAGTAGTATAAATGCGCTACCATCATGTAATCTATTTGGTGATCTAGCTGATGGATATTTCTAGCTAGTGAAGTTAGTTCTCTAAAATTGCCATCGCGAAGAATTGATCCAATCAACAGGCGAAATACTTCCAAAAGCCGGATGATATATAAGTTTAAAAAAAACCATCAAAAGAAAACAAGGCTAAAGCAATAAAATCTTGTAGATATTGGTCAAAATCTTGAAATTCTTGTCTTGCATCATGGCTTAGCTTATAGGCCATGGTTGTCCAAGGATATTCCCCATAATATTGTTAAGACGTTTTCCACACCAGATAAAATAATTAATCGTTTAAGAATCTAGACCTTTCTTCACTAGTTCACTTCATATTCTTTTAGGGACAACTATAATTACATTTTCGCAACCAAACAGAGGACCTCAGTCTTCTACACATGTGCTAATGTATGAAAACTTGCATGCAATGTCTCAGGAAAAACTGCAAGACCAGCAATGTACCAAGTTATTTGCTAGTGCTTCACTTCCGGATAGAGCTCGTTTGATTTCACTGTCCACACCTCAACCATCAGCTTGGCTATCTTCCTCAAGGGTTAATGATCCCTCTGAGTTTCAATTAACTTGTGGCAATGGCTTCCCCAAGGGACAGTCAGCTGTGTCCTCAATGCATGTTCCATTCTTTTGTCCATTCTTTGGATCCTTTTGGTCCATGCTTTGTCATGTATAAAAGTCCCTCATGCCATAACAGAGTCCGTGACACCCTTCTTGAGTTCTGCCAGCGGCATGATTGGGAGCACAGCTCGAAGGGGAAGCAGTGGTCAAGCTAACTGGAAGATGGTCAAGCCTGCAGGAGTCGATCCCTTTGTAGCACATCCTCGCTTACAGTCAAGCTTCGCCCTAAATTCCTTGGCCACACCCTGAGATATTTTCATGTTGTCTGTGTTTGAAAAATTGGAACATTCAGTTACCTGTTTATATTACCAATCTCCTCTTTATTTGAGGCAGGTTCTCGTTCTGCTATAAAGGGATCAATTTTTTTTAACAGATTTGTATCGCTCAAATTTTTTTTTTAACAGGTTGGAATCGTTCAATGCTTCATTAAGTGCAGGAAGAGCATAATGCACTATTGAATGCATAAACTCCCATACTTCCAACGTATTCCAAAGTTGGGAATTGGATGTGGAACAAATAGATTCTGATGGTCAATTCTCAATGTCCCCCGAATACAAAAATGTTTTCATGTGATGTACAAAACCTAAATATCCATGCACATCAAGAATAAATGAGGATAACGACAGTGTTAAAATTAGTGCTGGCATGTACTATATATTAACGTATCATTCCATTTCCAATCGCACCATCTGATATGCAACACGAGGCTCTAATAACTGCTTCACATCTGTACCACCCCTTACAATCTTCATCAGTCTAATGCAATGCTTGCTTTGAATGTTCAGTTCTTTCTCTAGTATAGTTCACACACCAGTTCTGCTGAAATTTTCCCCCTCATGCATGAATACATCAATTTACTTCTCCAATCCCATGTTAGCGAGCATTTTAGCTACCTATATATGTATAATTAGAATAACTGCTCATGTATTTGGATGCACCACACCATTTATGCGTATAAGTTCATACCAACTTGGTCTGATATGAGGCAGCTAGACAATGAGAACTTTTGTGTGTATGATGTAGGTACAGTACAAGTGTCTGAGTGTAATGCATGTGTAATGCATGCACTATTTATTTTATTTTTAATTAAAAAAGAATCACCTTGAAGGTGGGACGTGTGTTTCCCTGCATGCATATTTATTACACGGTAGATGCATCATGGCATGATTACGTGTTGTTTGTGCACTTCTAAGCACTTCAGCAATTCTTAGTCGTGTTTGATTCTTCATAGTGCTTTTTGGATTGCTACAGTTTATATGCATTATGAAATACTGGATTTGTTCCATAAACATTTGATCCTCATGCGTCCTCTCCATTTGCATTCCATTGATTTCACACATCGGGATTAAAACTTTCCATGCAATCTGTTTGTTTCTTGTATGTGTACAATTTAATATGTGCATGCAGGTGGTACACGTAGACGGCGCTACTTTAGAGCAATTTTAGGGTATTGATATTTCGCCCATTTGTAGGACATTATGTTTGTGTGCAAAATATAGGACTATTATATTTCCCCTTCTTATTAGACCCTTGTTTCCTTCTATTTTGCACCACTATTGCCTTACAATCCTATATGCAACCAATGATCTCAAAGAAAATGTTTTAATGTCTTACTTTTTAAGTACATATAAATTTGTTGACGTCTTTCTCTATAGCACCTCGTTCCCATGCAAAGAAAGCTATATGCTACGATGCGCTTTTTGCCTGCTGTGTCGTGGTTTTGTCGCAAATGGTTAGCACACGACTGACAAGTGGTACTTTGCATGACGTTTGTCTAAAAGATGACAGAAAGCGTGTTTTGGTCGATTTAGTACGGTTCCGCTCGAAAGGCCTTTTGCAGAGGTTGTGAACCACTTTTTGTCGTCTGTGTTGAAGATACTGTATATACGACGTGGAAACTGTGATAATAACTCAGACACTCGGAGTTATAACGCCTAGTAAGGGTTTAGTATTGTAAAGATATTGTAAAGATACCGTTCCAAAGCGTTTTTCGTTTTTTCGTGCGTAAATCCCGTATTGTGAACCACTTTTCTCAACAGGTGCATGGGTTATCTTATTGGAAGATGTACAAAAGCTTTTTTTGGGGGTAAAAAAAAACTAAGTTGGGTACTTTTGTTATGCTGATTCTGTGGTTTGTTGATAGAACAGATGAGAAGTTAGCGTCTAAAGGCCAGCATACACGGGGTCAACTTTTGTTGAGCAACAAATGAATTTTTGTAAATTTCTTGTAAAATATCAGTAAACTAATGTTTTACTGAAAATATAATTGCATTCATCGCACAATCAACTTGTTGCTCAACAAAAGTTGACCCGTGTATGCCGGCCTTAACAAGAAGGAAGAGGTGTTCAAAGTTGTGCAATAGTCAAGTCAACGCACGCTGAACGATCCTGAATTGCGTGTTCGGCACCTACGATCGAAGTTTGTACTGAAGTGTCTAAAAACTAAATAAATTATAATCCACAAATAAAAATATTTCATTGAACGTGCAATGAATATTTTGCAGCTTGTGTTCGAATTTACAAACTTATGAATCAAGTATAAGCGTTTGCACCTCATTTGGATCGCAGACTGCCGAACATTGCCTACGTTGTGCGTGCATGGATAAGCCTGGCCGGGAATGAATAAGACTTAATTAGTTGGTGCAAATGTAACGCCAGCTAGCCGCGTCCGCGCAAGTAGAGAGCAGGTATCATAGCAGATTATGTTCCCTCCTAAAAAAATTATACCCCCGGATAAAACCCGTTAGCGGATACGATTCTGTCCGGGTGTGGGCACTTTCTGCTAGCGGATTCTGTGCAGAATATGTTTCCCCTTCCCCCCCCCTACATTTAAAAAAATTTATTTAACGAGCTTGTAGACAGCTTACATGTAATTGTAGATATAATAAGTTCATAATTAATCTGATATGCATTTTGGTACATGTATGTCTCGGCTGATTTCCCCTATACATCCTGCAGTAGAGAGGACAATCAACTATCAGCGGCTTACATGTATGAATATCGTAGTACTACAAATATACAGCATGTAGTGAAGGGACAGACATTTACACATATACGTTGATCATGGAAGGTCTGATGTGAAAAACACAGGCTCAGTGGTGGTACGTAAGGATATGATTATGCATGTGCATGTACATAATATATGTGCATGTACATAATATGTATGCATGCGTCACAGAACTGGCCAGGGCTCTGGTTGCATGGGTGGAATATGAATGTCATTGTGTGATGTAGTATTGCTGCATCGGTTGTCCAAGACGAGCAATGGTGGCCAGGAATTCTCAAAACGTTCAGAGCCATTGTAAGCATTATCTCTCGAGGTTATCATCATGCTTGAGATGACGGTATATGATATGGGTGCCATGTTCTCAGTGCAGCTGCTCCTGTGATGAGTTACCAGTGGGGCAGAAGGCTTTTCTCTGGGATGCACCAGATGGCACTCCTACAGTGATGGAGGGGGTACAAATGTACGTTACAATAATCCATGCATTATTACTGTGTATATCCTTGCATTAAACAGCATACATGGATATTGCAGCAAAGGTACAACTAATCATATTACACAATAAGATGAGCTGCAGTGACTATTGTACTCCATAATGTATAATATACTGAGTGGCGGGGAAAGATATGTTCATTCCATCACCAAAGGGCAAGCCATTTTTTTCCATCACACCTCCTTGGATTTGAATACAGTGGAACCCCAAAATGTGGACTCCGTGAAATACGGACACCTCGATAAACAGGACACTATCTCTAGGTCCCAAAAAACTTACGTTGACAATGCACTTGTTACACCCCTGAATTGCTCGATATTCCGTAATCCGGACACTACGTAAGTGCGCCATTTGCTGTTACACAATACTAAAACACCCCGACAAGTGGACGTGCTGCGTTATGATGTCATAATCAAGTTAACATGTAATATATTATGAGAGATTTATTATCACGGATTATTCTCTGCACACGCTCCATATAGGCTCTATAGTACCATATACAAGCGATATTTGCAGAGCACTTCCATGCCATATCCAGCACCACGATTCACAACTCATCCAGTAACTTCCACTGTCCCTTTATTACATGTTCTGGACAAAAACTGACAGAAAAGGACTGACAGTTTTGCAGGAACATGGCCGACCACTAAAGTGTTTTTGACAATAGCTACTGATTAGTTGTCTTTGATGTTTGTGGGCTCTGTCTGCAAAAGCAGAACTTTACCTACGGAGGGCCCCCTAACAAACGATGCTATGTCAACATAGGAGCTTTCTACATCTGCTTGTTGGCTTGCCATGCTTTGCGGGTAAGAAAAAGCACATTAGTAGACTCAGATATTTGTTTAAACTGCATGGCATATACAGAATAGACTAAATGCGCTCATATACATGTTTGATTGTTACTTTTCATCATTGATCATAGAGTAAAGTGGAAGGTGTCATGAAGATGCTACACTATTGTGTCATATCAATTAGTTTATTAACTTGTAATGCAGCTCCTGACTAACTAGGGACAGGTTTTTATTAAAGGTATTATTTAACGCTTTCATAGATTGTGAAAAGGAAAACCCAGAAATGGGTTCTAATTTGACATGGCCTCAGGTCCCGACCATGTCAAAATCCATTAGAAATAAAGCATTGACATGTCAAAATCCATCCTTTCTTCTTTTCTGGAAGGGGTACAAATTGTCCATACAACTTCCACGCTGACAATAAGCTACGAAATTTGTTTTGAAATACAAAAGGGCCTTGTGTTACAATAGCTTAATATAATTTTTTAATAGCAAATAAATAAACCATTGATACATGAGTAAGATTGACATATCAGGGAGGTCCCTAATTGACAACAGCTTACAGCAATTAGATTGTACTCTATAATGTAATACATATGAGGTCGAGGCAGCGAAATAAGACCTAACGCATATTATAAAAATTTCCAGGAAGGAGCATCAAAGTCCACGCGTGCAATAAAAATGTACGTGTAATTAAAAATTCAGGCCACTGTAACTCTACGATGGACAGACTCATTTCCAGTGAGTAAGAAAGAAGTTGTAGAAGACATAGATGTCTCTTTGAATATGAAATAATTTGAAAACTTGAAAAAATATGCGCTAGGTCCCTTTTCGCTGCCACGATCCCATGTGATAATCCATGGTAATGATTACTACCTTTCTGTTAGCAGCCTACTGTCCTAAGAATAAATGGCTGCCTACTAGTATGATCATTAAACCACAAATATGGTAGGAGATTATATTCCAGCTCTAATTCCATTTTTACTGGTACATGAGGTTCTGAACAACAAAAAGTTCACAAAGGAACAATGGGAATTTACTGATATTCGAATGTAGGTCAATTACATCTATGTTGTTACAAAAACAATTTAAAGAACTCGCAAAATTTATACTTTTAGCCATGCACAGCAGCAAAAATGGTAATTACAGCAATATACATTCATCAATTTTATTTGCAAAATGTAACTGACCTACATTGACATTTACAACCCAATTAGGAATGCAAACAATCTCTATAATTGTCCATTGTTCCAGGGTTTAATTTTGCCTCGCTCCAAACCTCATTGATCTCTCCCTCCCCTCGTATGTGTACCACATATGCATGTATATGTTAGAAGAAACAGCTGCCATTTCAGCATATACAGCTGTGCATTAATAAAAACTGCAAAATGGCAGCTGCTTTTGGACACAAAGTTAGTAAAATAATTAATATGTACATGTGCTTGATTATGATGAAAAGCACCACCTAAAAATACACGTGCAGCAGCTTATATACATGTACATTAAAAGCATGGTATACTGATTTACATGTAGATACCATTTTAAGCTCAGTATCAAGAAAACTTTAGTGAATGCTTATTACGTATGGTAAAAACAGCAACAGGATAAATGAACCACATGTTAATTAAAAGAATTGCAAGTGCCTTACATATCCAAAGTGACCCTCTGCAGCACAGATACAGCAAAATACTCTTTGAGATTGTCTCTGCTGCTGAAAAGAAAACACATCAGTAGAATCCTGTAAAAGAGATGCATCAGATAAGTCAGTTATGTGCATTGGTAATCAAAGATACTTCAACATCTCCACATAATATCATTGTGGAAAATGCTTTGTTATTTACACTGTGTATATGGACTGTATTAATAGTCATTGTTATACATTGGCCTGTATACAGAACGTATACAAATTGTATATATTATGTGCATAACAAGGATACGCACTGTTATACTATTCTTGTGCATACTACAAGTGTATACCTCCTGCCACTGTTATACACAATGCATATACGGGGTATATCTCATGATCTAATTCAAACACAATTATATAAGTACCGAATAATAGCAAATTAAAATTGTCTCCAAGAATTTCAATATACCTCTCTCCTATGTCACCACGCAGTACATGTAAGTGTCAGAGGGCTGAAGTAAGCAGCATGTGTGAATGTGGGTGTGCGCGCATGATAGCGCATGTGTATGGTGTCCATGTGTGTGTGTGTGTGTGTGTGTGTGTGTGTGTGTGTGTGTGTGCTGGGGGGGGGGGCTAGGCTAAACATGTAATTTCCTAGAAACTTCTGTCTAATACTGAACACATGACAGATCACATAATCTGGCTAAATTCCAACATGCAGGGGGTGTGACATGTGTTTAAATGGGTGTGGTTAGATATTGTGTTTGTGCTATCCTGGTGTTTGTAAGGAATGTCCGTTGACCTTAACACTTGCAGCTTACTTACAGGTCACCCCTCTCATAGGGTGTGTGTCAAAGTGGGTGTGGTTACATCATGTGAGCCAAATTGTTGGTGCATATTTTAATTGTGTTGTGTAGTTTGTAACCAGGTGTTTGTTAGGAATGTCAATGGACCTTGGGACTTGCAGGTCGCCCCTCTCATAGGAGGTGAGTCAAAGTGGGTGTGCATGGTTCCACCATGTGAGGTACAGTTGTTGGTGCACATTTTAAAAATTGCATTGTGTAATTTGTAAACTGGTGTTTGTTAGGAATGTCGGTGGACCTTGAGACTTGCACATGACCCCTCTCATAGGGGGTGTGTCAAAGGAGGTGTGGTTATATCATGTGAGGTACATATGCAAGGGGAATTTACCTGGAAGGACATTCATGGTAAATGAAAAATAATTGTCTTTCTTGCATTGCTGTCTAGTACTGTGCATGTTAATGCGTTAGACTGTGTAGCCACCGACAGGAGAAGCCTAAAGCAGGTAGCAACAGAAAGTGAATCGCGGTGTAGAGCAACATGCTCAAGGAAACAGCATGCAAGTTGTTAGAGGTGTTATTATGAAATATGGTTGTATATTGCAGCTATGAGAACGCCAGTCAAAACAAGTGACTTCAGTTGATGAGGAAATTTGGAGTCTCTTGACGCCATCTATGATGGCTGATGAAGAAGATGGGGAAGGTGGAGAAATCCAAAGAAGGCAACCTAGCTGGCGCTCAGAGAGGTTGAATTCCTTCTTAGATGAATTGGATGAGAAGGCAAACTCTTCGTCAAAAACAGCGAGGAAAAAAAGAGTATTATGATCTCCCATACCAGAGGGACCATCGGCATCAGTTGGGCTTCCTTTATGGATGCTTAGGCTGAAGCCTCAGTTTCCAACAAACAATCCAACAACTGACCATTCAATTTGCTATTTTGTTGCGTTATTGTTTTCTTGTTGATAAAATTAAGAACTTTATTAACTACAAAAGTTAAGTTGATTGTAAATGGGCAGGATTGGAGTGAGCAGAGGGAGTGGTTGAGTGGGTCGTCATATACTCTCGTTGTTATAATGTTGTTATACGCAGTATTATACCACGTACATATATAACTTGTTATACAAACCTACATTCTCCCTAGTATACACATCAGTATACATACCCCATGTATATAGTATCCATACGCAATGTTATACGGACGCGTATAACAAATGTGGTGACCACAATAACATGCGTATAATGATAGAAACACTACAGTATAATAGGCTATATTCCACAGTGTATACTGTGGGTCATTCCTTATTATGCACCTCACCTTTACAAGCGTTTCCTTATAAGAATGTATAAAAAAATAATGTTTAAAATTTTAGGAAATTCTTGACTGCATGCTTGTAACCGGCAACAAGCAAAAGGTCTCGCAGCGCTAAGAGCATGGCCGAGTGCAGGCCGACCAGTTGATTGATGACCAAGAGAGCGAAAATAACACCAACTTTGACCACAGGGGCACAGAGATGGGCAGTTTGGTACGTATACATGTAGCATTACCAAAATGCAAAGGTGCATTTTGGTACATATACATGTAGCATTACCAAAATGCAAAGGTGCATGATCAAAACACAGCATGTCTCAGAAAAAGCAAAAGCCAAAGGATACAATGATGCCTGACACAGCTCGTGCAGTCATATTAGGTACCCAGGCCACAAGCTGTTGTGATTATCACTACCTGAAGCAACTGATTCCAGTACTGTCGCATAAGCGAGCAAGTATTCTTTGAAGCGTATTATGCCCATAGCTTTTAAATGGTTGCTATGTAAGAGTGTCATGTGTGAAACAGATCGACCAAGACTGCACAGTGGCTCCAAACAATGAAAAATCTCATAGCGCCCAGTAAATGAATTTGTGGTAGCCTGTGTACCCCAAAAACTCTAGTGAAATGGGGTCCATGAGGGGGCCCAAATCACTAGCATTTAGGGGTCGGGGGAGCCCATTTCATTGGGGGGATGCATATCGCACATGTATTTGAGTCTTACACAATTATATTATGAAATCAGTTCTACCCATTGCTTTGTAAAGAAATGTCAAAGCATCAGAAAGTGTTGGTTGTAAGAAGAAAAGTTGAGAAACTACGCAGTGTGTATCAAAAGAAGAGACTGACTTGCTTACCCAGTTGCTGGAAAGTTATCATGTCTTCAGCATAGAAGGAGAGTGAGGAGGAACTTACCGACAGGTGCATGATAGTTCCAGTTAAGCATAACCTGAGGTGAGTTCCGTTTGCAAGTCAGCAAAGAATCTACCAAAACAGTGAAAAGGGATACAAATTGCTACATCACAGTACCTTTGAGTAGTCCACGGGCAAGCCCATTGAAACGATGGCAAAGTATAGCCATGTGTGGATATAGAAAGCTCAAAGGTCTCTGTCACCAAACCTGACAAGCTCCCTGTACCGTGAATTGATGATTTAGTATACCAGCTGAGTGGAGCACAATTCTTAAAACAATGGAAAGGTGGGGCTGAGCTACATGTATTCTAGGTTACTCGAGATTCTGCTTGAGAAGATAAAAGCAATGCGTTGGGATCCCTGCTTGTGATGCATAGTCTTAGGGCAGGCGGTGTCACAGCCACTGCCAATGTAGGTGACCTGATCGGTTGTTTAAGTGGCATGGCTGCTGAAGATCAGAGACAGCAATGGATGGATATGTTAAGGACTCGGTTGAAAGCGTCTGGAGGTGTCCAAACAGCTGGGCCTGTAAGTGCTCTTTGCTTTCTTTTTAACTCTTCTGTACATCCAATGCTACACCAATGTGCTGTCGTGTGGGTGGGAGGGATATGTTGGAGGCAACAGGAGAGGGATAATAAACGTTTTTTTTTATTTGAACGTAATAAAATAGATTGAAACTATGCTCTCTGCTATTGCAATTGGGTACATATGGCGTGAGGCATGTGAGCTTGGCCTCGTGGTGGAGGTGGTGGAGGGTACATTAGCCTTGGGAGCGGGAAGATTGGTCAGACTACGTTCCGTGCGTGCAAAACCTGGAAACTTCAACTTGTGTGTATTTTGAAATGTTTTGTAATCTTGGAAGCAGGTTGCACCTTGAGGATCATGACCACACAGATGAAAGTGCAAGAATCCGGCAATGGAATGTACATGTAGGTGCTTGCATTTGTTCAGAACAGTGTGTGTCGGTTTTCTCCTGACAAAGAATTAGTGAGTTGAGCTGTGTGGACCCACTACACTAAATAAATTAGAACTTAGATATCGATACATGTAACTTGCCCCTGCTCTGTGTGTGCTAGTACATGTACGTATTTATGAAGCATGAGTTCATGTTTTAAAAGTACTGCAATTGTAAGTCTATGTTAGGTTGTGCACAGCCAACGCTACAACACTGTGTTGTCGTGTTGGTGGGAGGGATATGTTGGAGGCAATAGGAAAGAGTGAAACAATTATACAATCACATTCAGTATGCACCGTCTGACAAAGTAGGACGTGCAGTGGGAATTGTCTCAGAAGTGGTGGCATGTCTTTGAAACCCTCGAGCAGTTTATTCAGGCCCTGTTAAATGTACCTGATTATGGTCATGGTTTCGTACTGGAAACAAATGCTGTAATGTACCAAGAAGGTGGTAACAAAAAGCTCCATCCCATACCAGCATTCCTGGGTATTATTGTTTGCAGTGTGCATGTATACATACACACATCAAAGATCAGGGGGAAATATTATATACATGTAGAAACTTATTTAGAGAAATTTATTTGTTATTTTGTTGGAAGTGGGAGTGTCTCCCACAGCTGCTGCCCGGGCCACTGTGTCTAGGAAACACCACGCCAATGACCCCAAGTTCTCAGATCTAGGATCGGTATGTGTCCCTACGGTCGTTGAAACATATGGAGCTTGGGGAAAAGAAGCCACTGCCATTATCTCCTCTGTAGCCTCTAGACTTGCCTCCTCCATGTGTCGGCCAAAGTCCATCATACTTAATGAGATCTATGGCTGACTGAATCTCCACCTGGTCAAGGCTAATGCTACAGCTATCCTCTCTAGGATAGCTCGTCTACTGTAGAGCTGTACTTTGTATTTAATCAGTGTTGTTTCTGTATATTCATGTTATAATCGAGCGGGGGGGGGGGGGGGGGGCAAATAAATCTGTATGGACCTCATTGTCCAATTCTGTAGAGCTTGAAGAGAGAATTACGAATCTGCTTTTAAAATAAAAATCTGACTTCAGAGAAAAAAGATACGGTTTTTTTTTTTAAAGAGGGCATAGGGGGTACTACCCTACGCCTCTTTACATTTTATAATCTTTTTTATTTTGCTTCAGATTCACATGGGATTTACACCGATCGATTCCTTACAGTGAAAGTAGCTAGTTAGGGCCCAAGTACAACTTGTAAACCCCCGCTAAAACCTTGAGCATGTTTTAACCCGGTAATTAAACTTACCACATGTATCTCTGGAACGGCCGGGTTAAAATGTTAACTACATCGCTCTAGGTTTTAGCGAGGGTCTACAGATTGTACTTGGGTGCTAATGAGTTACTTTCACTGCGAGGAATCGATCGGTGTGACTCCCACGTGAATCTGAAGTGAAACAAAAAAGATACTAAAATGTAAGGGGCGTAGGGTGGTACCTCCTACGCCCTCGTTTTTAAATCCCTCGTATCTTTTTTCTCTTAAGTCAGATTTTAAAAGGAGATTCGTAATCCTCTCTTCAAGCTCTACAGTATTGGACGATGGGGTCCAGACAGATTTCTTTGCCCCCCCCCCCCAGTTATAATTATAATAAATATACAATCAACTGAATCAACACAAAGAATTAAGAAATCAAGCTTCATTGCTGTTCATCATGTTCACTATAGTACTCCGTCTCCTACATTTCAAACACAGACCTAATTGTAAATGAAATTTGTCCCTGTGGATGACCTACATGCATTGTGGGCACTTGTATCTGCTTTGCAACTTTTTTCCTACCTGCTACATCATTACACACATACGGGAGGGGGGTTGTGTGGATAATCATTAGTAGAACCGGCTCACAAACAGAACAACAAGAACTGATTGCTCCATCATGCACAATTTGTGAACCAGTACTGTAATGCCCATACAGAAGGCCCCACTTATACAGAGGCAGTATACCATATACCCAAAGTTGAATCCGAGCTTGAAACCCCTGATACCTTTATTCTCTGCCAAGAAAAACGAAAGTACCCAGAACTGAGATTTTAACAGACCTGTAGGTTAAATTTAACACACAGTCCACGAAAGAATGATACAAAAAGTGACTAACATTTTGAACAGTTGGGAGAAAGAGATGTCGCTTTAGGATTTAGCAAGTTACATCTGGTTGTTGGCTGCATGAGACTTGTCGATTACCACACATTCTCTGATTGAAAGTGTTTGCTAAAAAGTACTTTACAAGCTCACAGTCATGTATAACAAATAAGCGCTTGAATGTGCTATAAGAATTTGTCATTAACCTACATGTAATAAAGCGCGAAACGTGTTTTTAAAAATGAAAATAAATTTTAAAAAAAAGTGCTCAAAGCTGGATCCCGGACCTTGTAAAAAAAAAAAAACTGCCGAAACCCGGGATTGAACCAGGGACCTTTAGATCTTCAGTCTAACGCTCTCCCAACTGAGCTATTTCGGCTTCTTGGTTATAATACGAACAAAAACGGATGGCAACTCAGATGAACAATATCGGTATACATAGCATGAATATATATAATCAGAGCATGGTGCTTCTAGTTATGCAATAAAGTACAAAGTGTTGTGTATAGATAAGTGGTGAAGATAGTATAAATGAGTTAGAAACATGAAAGGAAGTAGGCAATTAAGCTCTAATCACCAAAAAAAAATTAAAAAAACAGATATGCGCCACGCTGATAAGAACTGAAGTCTATAGAGATCTTTTTGGCAGGTTGACTTTCATGTCACAAATCAAACGAAAGAGCCATTCAGTCCTCGCCCTTCAAACTGAAGTTGACCCAATAAAGGTTTTTTGTATGATCATTATGACTTTGTATAGCAGCATCAAGTATGATAATGGATCTATTAAGAAGCAACACAACAGCTGATACCGCAACCCGAGTGGGAAAAAAAAATGCCGAAACCCGGGATTGAACCAGGGACCTTTAGATCTTCAGTCTAACGCTCTCCCAACTGAGCTATTTCGGCGACTTGATACTGGATGATATATTTTACAGCTACAAAGCTTAGGCAGTACATTTACCCTTCAAACTAACCAACATTGCTGATCACATTAACACTTTATGCTTACTGTGGTGTTGGAAAACTGTCTCCAAATGTCAGGGCACACCTAAAACACAACTTATTGGTATCGTGCAACATAAACGAACACTAAACATACCAATACTGAATGTCCCCTTCTATGGCAGGATTGGCAGAGATCACTGTGTACTGCTAATACCCGAAGACACTGCAAAAGACATAACTGCACATTATTCCTGTACCCCCTACCCCACATGTTGTTTAATGCAATGAACCACAAACCCTCACTCAGTCCTGCTAAAGTGATGTAGATGAGGCTCCCTAAAAACAGACCTAAATTTATCACACGACACATGCACTAGAGATGATGCTAGATGCGCCCACTTTTACATTGGTTAAGTTAACACAGAACAGAAGTACATGTACACGGTGTATTAACCCTCGGCTGCCTATGAACCATAAGATCAGGCAAAAGGTAACACCTTCATGAGAATACATGCATATCACACCTTGCCTGTGTGCTGCTGCCTCAAACAGCACGGACATAACCTCTGTTGGCACATACGCTCGTCATGGATTCCTTCACCACAGAGGGAACAGACCTTAACACGCTGAAAGAAATCAGGAAGGGAGCCATAACATCTTGCAATTACCTTATTCAGGCCAGCCCCCTTCCCACTTTTCTGGACACGTTGCATGCACAGGCACATAATGGAATGTCATTGCACATCACGGCACACCATACTACTAGACTTGATGTACTGTATATTCACGTCAACATCCAGTGCATACATGTGACATAGCCAGCACCGAGCGTTGCACACGTAGCGCATACCGAATGCTGCACACGCCAGCTGATTATGAATGTATTGTCCTAAGTGTGGGATGCCAGCACACACACACATACCCACTCACAAAAACACAAACACACTCAAACGCGTACACCACACACAACACACACACACCCACATCACATACACACCCACATACAAACACACACACACAACCAAACAAACCCACACAAACACACACAAACTCAAACACGCATACTACACACAAAATACACCCACCCACAAACACACAACACACACAAGCACACACACATGCACACACAAACATGCACACGCACACACATATGCACATGCACACACCCACACAAACACACTCAAATATATACACACACAAACACACTCAAATATATACACACAAACACACTCAAATATATACACACACAAACATGAGCTCAAACATGCACACACACACAACATATGGCGATACATGTAATATATATGAACACATTAACTACAAAGTTATGTTTAGGAACTACATGTATCACCCTCCTGGATGATATAACACACTCAAATACACACAACACAAACACACTCAAATATACACAAAACACCAACACACTCAAGCACACACATACGAACACAGTCACACAAACACACTCAAATATACACACACAAACACACTCTAATGCATGTACACGCAACACAAACACACTCCAACACACACACACACACACACACTCAAATATACACACACAAACACACTCACACAAACGCACTCAAATATAGACACAACACAAACACACTGAAATACACACAACACAAACACACTCCCAACACACACAAACACACACACAAACACACTCAAATACACACACATACCCGCACACACAAATACACTCACACAAACACACTCAAATATACACACACAAACACACTCTAATGCATGTACAAACAACACAAACACACTCAAATACACACAAACACACCGACATACACACATGGGTGTGGGTGGAGTATGTCCTCAGTTCTAGTCATGCTCTGGCCATATACAATAGCAACCACGGTAACCACACAACAAGTCCCACTCCAACAGACCTGTGGGTTAATGCACTGGACAGCAGTGTGGCCCCTCCACCTGCACTTGGAGCACTTCACATCTGGTGTACTCACTCCCTGCACACACTGGTACTGGTCACGACCCTGTGGGGGGGGATGGGGGGATGGGCACTTAATATATGCTTCCATATAAGAGCATGATATAGCAAAAGATCCTATGGAGGTGCTAATTGCCCCCACAATGGGCCTCCCCAAATCTATTAAACACCTTCAGCTATGGTAATGGCATGCAAATTTAATTCCACACAACTCCCATGCACACACACACACACACACACACACACACACACACACACACACACACACACAACGCACAACACATGTAACACACATACCATACATATACACAAAAAAAAAAACCATTCTGGCTCCACATTACATATAGAGGGGGGGGGGGGGGGAGGGATGTGTGACATACATGCAGTGCACTGCACACACACACACACACACACACTCACAGTCATACATGTCACGACATACACAGCGTCTGCACCTCACCATTCTGTCCTTTTCGTTAATACGCCATCTGTTAAAATGTTCCATAGAAGAAGAAGACTTCAGGGCCTGCATGTACAAGGGTGCCGTGAACATCGACAGTGTTTGCTCAATAACACATGTACATGTGTATATACATGAAGCAGTGCAACAACATGATGCATAACACCAATACACACACACACACACATACACACACACACACACACACACACATAGACACACACACACATACACACACACACACATAGACACACACACACACACATAGGCACACACATAGGCACACACACATACAACATCACCAACTACATGTACATGCGGCAATTATAATATTGTAGGCATTGTGTAATAAAACATAAGGTAATTCTATATAGCATGTGCTACAAGTTTATTGGTATATTAATTATTACTTATATTAATTATTACTCTAACATGCACATGTGCCCTTTATAGAACTACAGCATCTAGACGTATTTGCTGGATCTAAAGCTTACAACCTCAAATGTAGCCAGCTCCTTGCCCCGCCCCCTCCCTCCCTGCTTTCTCTCTGATTTGCCACACAGACAGCGCGAAACATATAGGCCTATATCGAAATCGAACTCGAAAACAACGGTGTAAAAATCGATCCAGCATGTTACCAACCAAATATCACCCCTGCCCTTCCATACCACATAACGCAGACACCAGTTAACCAGATATGGACGGCATAGCAGCTTTAAACATACTGTATATAGGCTACTGCTCCATCATTACAAATTATAGCTAGTCTGGTTTTTAGCGGCTCTCGTGCGTTCATATGTCTGTCTGCTTACTAGTAACTACGTGACAATGTCATGCACATGCAGGGATTGCCTTGAAGGATCGCACACAAAACAAAACTTACATCAATATGCACACGCGGTCAGAATTCGAATTAGGCCTGCAATTGGCGCGACTGTTTAATTATAATAATTTGCAGCAAAAAATGAAAAAGTAGTCTCGTACCCAGCCCCAAGTACGTCACAACTGCGGATGGATTACATCACCACTACGCTAGAACTAGGATCTGGAAAAGAGCCTTTTTTAAAAAACAAAAGTCGGTGACAGATGGAATGTTAATTGTTTACAAGTAACTAAAAACATTCTCTACGAGAAAGTTGGTGGAACATATAGAAGGCAATTGGTGGTGTAAAAAGCAAGGAAACAAGGTAGGGAAAATGTAATAGTCCTATATTTAGCACACAAACAATACATGCCCTAGAAATGTGCTAAATAAAAATGTACGCGTAATTAAAAATTCAGGACCCTGTAACGCCATTATGGACAGGCTGCGTAAGAAAGCAGTTGTAGAGGACACAGATGTCTCTTTGAATAAGTAATATTTTGAAAACTTGACAAAATATGTGCTAGGTCCACCTCGATCCCATATAGATAATGCATACATTAAATGTGCATGTAAATAATGTTACAATTTATTAGTATGAAAATATCATTCAGCAGTAAAACAAAAAAGTACCAAATAAACAAAATACATGTAAAAATTAATTGGCTTGTGGGTTTCAAACTCAACGTTTGGAATAGGAGTAGGACTTCGCCACTTTAGATTCCGGCATCACTGACCGTGACGGTACCAGCAGAGGGGGCCGAGGGTCACTGGGCAACTGAATGTGGAGTCCTGATGAAGTGGTGCCTCTTATTCCAACATTTTTGTCTGATGGAGGGTGTGAATTCACTATCCTATCATGTGCGACTTGGTGATGTGTTGAGATTGGAAACGAACTGTACATGTAACTCTCATTGACTAATGGTGGATTGGGATAAGGAGATCGTGAAAATGGTGGTATTGAAAGGTCATTTCTGGTTCGAGAGCAGCCAAGACCTGAACTCACACGCAGTTCACCGCCACCTTGCATATCCCCACCCCTAAAACGTTTCATTGTTGAGTCAACAACTGATGGTTCGGCTTCATATCTGGAACGTTTCAAGCCAGAAAGGCCAGGATTTAATGGCATAGAGCCTCTCTTGGTTGATATGTGTAACACTTCATGTTCTGAATTAGTTTCAGAAGTCCCATAATCATATTTTGTTACAAGTTGAGCATATGGTTTAAATCTAGGTTGGAGCAGGTGACATTCCTAAAAGAAAAGAATTACACTATGAAGAACAAGAAATACACGTTGCTGTGCAAACTAAATGGACATTTTGATGCTTGATTTTTGCCAATTTTTAAGGCAATGAAAGTTGAAAGGAAAGCGTTGTATGGTAGCAAAGACATACAGGTTTATACATGAAGGATTATAACTTTACTATGGAAATTTGCTGGGTATATTGTCACATATGCATGTGAAAGCTTTTTTGTTGATTTTAATGTGTTCATTGTTACAATATATGTCACCAAACATGGGAGATACATGTATGTACATGTACTAGAATCTACACATTTGCCTGCGTGAGAGGACAGTACTTAGGCAGGCATCTACATTTAATTTAGCATGAATGAACTCTGCACCCTGCTCTCTATGAAAAGTTGAAACAGCGAGATGCAAGAGAAGCTTTGTTTCTGTACAAGTACATTTTGGTATATGCCCAGTAATTCATCTACATGTACATGCAGCTTAACCACATGCATTGTTTGGCCTGACGTCTTTATCTCTGATTGGCCTGAAGGTTTTAAAGCCTAATGCCTTATAGTGGTTCGTCACAAGTACCTGCTGCATAATTCTTACCTGTACAGTATGCAGACAATGATTAAATGTACCACGTACTTCCACAAAGCCTTTCATAAATAGTGTGAGGTTCAAGGTGGTTACCTAATAATTAGATTATCTTTGGCCCTTCAATTGTTGGGTTCCATGGTATACCTTTTCAATCAGTGTCTGCGTGCATGTTACGTACCTGGGTAGCCTACAAAGCTTTTGCTAAAAACTTATACAATGCAGGAAAGCCATTAAAACAGTGGAAGGCATTGGACATCATTAAGATACATGTACACATTATGGACTCTTTATAATGCAGTCCTACATAACGAAACCATTAAAAATGGTACACATGTACCAAGGAACACCATACGGTATGAACTTACAAAATGAAAGTGTCCCTGTGATGCACAGTTAGAGCAAAACACCATTCTCTGCCTTCTTTGTGTCTTAACATTCACTGGATGTAATATTTCATTGCTCTCCTAAAAACAAATACAATCAATGTACATGTAAACTAACATGTAAACAATGACCAAGTCCACATACAAGAATGACAAGCATTGATATAACACACTACATGTATTCATAAAATGCTTAAATTTTACATGCATGGTACTCTATGGTAATTGCAAGCTGCATGTAGCTTAGAGGAGGGGTTAAAAGGGAGGTTGACATGATTTTAAATGAATGCACTCTATAAAATACGTACTCTCATAAAGTTTATGTGTTCAAAATGTGCTAAGTTGATGTCTATAACAAATATATATATAATATATATTTGTACATCACTAGTGCGTCACTAGTACTTTAAATGCTACTTCCCATTATAATATTTCGATTACCTGATTATGAAGCTTGTACATACAGGTCAGAGCATCGTATACGTTAGTGCAAATAATTTAGATATTGTAATCGAACTAGCTTTACAACCAATCCCAACATGTGCCTATATATGCATGTGCTAGTCCAAATGCACATCCTGACTATTGACACTTCTTTATTACTGTGAATATATACAATACATAATATTAATTTTTATAGGATAATACAGGGTGTTTGCGAAAGAACACAACGCTTTAAAATCCCTAAACTCAGGATTGAAATTAAAATTAATTAACTACTTAATTTCCTTAACAGTTGCAGTTGTTAGGCAAATACAAATATCCAATAGATTTCAATTATTATAAGCGGTTAAGTAACTGTATCAAAATCCTCATAAATCAAAATATTCAAAGCCTCTATTAACAAAGTTATTCAAGATTGTGGTTTACGATAATTGATTTTAATAACTAGTAATAAGTAACAAAAGATCTGGATATGCAGTGGAAAAGTACTCATTTCAAGTTACTAGGTTTATTAACATTTAAGACCATCATTTGCTTTAAAGTTATTACGGTTGAAGCTGTTATGTGGTAAATATTTTTAAATAACCACCATAAATTATTCCAATATAAAATGAAGTACAAAACACTATTTGATTTGGTAATGGATTATGAAATGGTGCGTTATTAAAACTCAAAGTTAATAAAACAGTTAGCTTTTTCAAGTTTGATTTGTTGTTTTGAATATTAGCTAGTAAAAGGCCAATCAAATTTCATACTTTTCTCATCAACGTTATTCTGCAGTTTATAAATCACGTTATTAATTAAAAGTTGTCTTAAATTGTTTTGTCAATTTAGTTAATTGCAATCTATTAGATTTTATCTTTTGAACTGCTAAACATAAACGAATTGTAACAATGGGGTTCGTATTTGACTAAACGTGGTTATTGTACGTTCATAAATTAATTTAGATTAACAATTCAATTAAGGAATTATATTCATTTAAAAGCGTTGCGCTCTTTTGCAAAGACCCTGTATATGTACATTATACATGCATGTATACCTGTATGATAAAATACCCTAACTTAACTATAGATAGTTTATCCTTGGGTAGGATAATGTACATGCAAGTACCAATAGGATTAAACATCCTAGGATAGTTTATCCTAGGGTAGGATAAAATATACCAGAGTAGGATTAAATGTGTACTAGGATATAATATCCAGCCAGATATTATTATTATCCCAGTGCTAAAATTATCCGGGCGGATAAACTATCCTGGGATAAAGAGTACCGCAAACCCGGTCAAAATCAGTTCAACGCCATTAATTGTTGGCAGCAGTGGGATACAATCTTCAATTGGTTAATAGTTAACTGCGCTTCAATCTAAGTGTACGACAACGTGATCTGGTCATGCATACAAAATGGTTGTAACGATGGAAAAGTGGAAAAGAGATTATGGCAGATTGAGTTTTCAACGAAGTGTCAAAGGCACGATGTGGAATCAATAGCCTGAGAAGTAGAATGAAGTAGAGACAACCATGGAAACATGGAAACATTTCAGTAATGTATATCAACAAACTCATGTCCATGGATAAGGCGCAGTCATTTGAAAAGTCGGGAGCATGAAGTTGGTAGCACAAGGTGGAAAAGGGACAATGTATTCATTACCTGGCTTCACAGTTGGTGGGGAGAGCTAAGTTAGCGTCTGGAGCTATGTCGATAACGAATGCAGGCTCACGATACAAAATTAAAGAAGCAGTTCCGACCAGGTACAACATAAATGAAGAGGCTGATTTCAGCTGGTTAAGAGGAATGATGGAGAAAAAAACCACTAGTTTAGCGTCCGCTTGATACATATATATTATCTAGTACATCAATTCAATAACGGATAGAACACCAGCTTTGACCATGCAGGTACATACAGCAAGTGATCGGGATCAATTGAGCAGTTACTATACTCTATTCTGTTGGAGAAGTGTCTTTGGCTTGTAGAGAAGTAACTGGATATGTGCATAGTGGCAAGGGAATTACTAAAGGAGTTTGAACAGACTACAGACGTTGTAGTGCTAAAGGGGAGTTCCCTACTGGGTAAAAAAGCCGTGCAGTGGTCATATTGCGGGAAGATTGGTTCACATTGAAGGAGACTGTAGGAGAAAGGATGCAGGTGACAGATCGGCAGAAGGGCAGAAGCATTACGAGAGCTAGCAGTTTGGAAAGGTAGCAAGCAGATGTCAAGGAAGAAGAGCAAGAGTGTGGTAGCGGGACGGAAAATTTTAGATAGCCGACGATATTTTGCCAAAAATGTGTTAATCAATACAGGTAAATGTGTTAATCAATACAGGTTGCTCTCGAACAATGGTTTGCCGAAATATGGGGCCAGTGTTGCTAGACTTTCCACCAGCTGGAAAATTTTGAAATGAGTTAAGACATAGAGCAGGGATTATAAGGTTGAAGTCGCCGTTGCTGATAATCTATAAGTGCAATTACTTCTAGGAACAGATATCCCTCACTTATTCCAGTTACTCAAAAAGAGAAGAAAATGAAATAGCAAGCATACATGTAGATGATGTGTTAATGTGACAATGGTAGCAGCAGCGATGACGAAATCCATAGTTCATTCAGTCAAGATAATACACGTTGGTTTTCCTCGATCAGTGTGCCTACAGAGCAGGATAGTCTTTGTTGCCGCAAGTTGCTATGATAGAAAGGCTGACAGACAATACAACGGGCATACTAAATCCATCCTCAGCCCAATGGCGCTGCATGTAGCATTGGCTGGGTCCCAAGAGGGAGATCCTATCAGGTAGCCTATAACTAACAGGTGAACATTATAAGGGAGAGTGCCTAGAGGCCAGTTTAGAGCAGCAAACCACTGAGACCACAAGAAAGATATGAGAAGGCTAACGGCATACACAATAAATATGTTCTTAAGAACATAAGTGCCTTCATGACACATGCAAATCAAATTGCAGCCACCAACAACAGCACGAAAAACACCCATTATTATTGTAGAGGTATTTAACACAAAACACCATACTGATTTTAAAATCAATTAAAGGAACCACAGCAGCAGCACATGTCGTCACATGGAATACATTTAAGTGGCAGCTCATATTCCAAGCGGACAAAAAATGGAAGTAGCAGTGAGAAGATCCTCTTTATTATTAACACTTAATTTCGATTAATTTAAATCAAGGATCTCCAAAAAAAAGAACCTGCTGCAATTACTAATATTGCACAACAAATTCAACCTCATAGTGAAGATCGCCCCATAACTACAGTCCAATAACAGAAATGTCATAACAAATGTGTTAATAATAATTGATAGCATCAAACTGCACAAGTGTATGACACCATCTGAACTGGGCATGTTCAGATTCGTACACAACAACACTGAAAAGCCATTCACACAGTGTAACTTACAATTGTATTATGAAACTGCCTCCAGATATCAGAGCACACCTGCAGAAATACAGTCATAATAATTAACACATAATTAACAAATAATGAATGTACATGTACATGAGTATTCTATGCACAATCAAAAGTGTATTGTGCGATAATGGAAGAATGTGCCTTGACACATGCATGCTGTTAACTATCTAGTGTACTAAAGTTCAAGTGTGGAGCAAAAAAAAAAAGCCATAGTAGAAATGAGAATACAATTATTAGTACACACAGTACACATACATGAACTACATGCATATTTTGCTTCAACCTACAGTAATAAGTATTCCATTGGCAGTTACTAAACAGATGCATGGTCACATATCTACATATTTAATGCAAAAAACATGTATATGCAATTTGTTCAGACAGTAACTTGACCATTAATCTCCAAACTTGCTATCCTAAATCTAGACATGTAGCCACCCAGCTAGATTGATCTAGAACCAACATTTGAGGATGTATCTTGATCAATTTTTTTTAAAGAATAGGGTAGTCTGGTTATGGTTATTTCCTATGATAATCACAGTGAATTGTCAACACTTCAGCCCACATGTACATGTATGAATTACTGCACAAATAGTTGTCCAATTTATCGTATTGGAACCTGCAGAAGCAGGTTCAATATAGGATTGATGTCATATAATGAATGTTATTAAAAAAGTGACTCATGTCTAGAGGAATGACCGTGAATCGAATCATTTCCCACTTTGTTGCTATTGAACGATAACATAAATAGGTGCAGTTTTTCGTTGGTTCTGCGTCATAACAGCGCGCGCTTTCAGAGAACAAAAATACTCGTGCCCATGTCTCATACCCAGTCCAACTGCTATTCACCGCCATGTTTCTTCTCCACCTCATACTTCTTCTTCCTTCTGTCTAGCTAGAAATTATGTTCAAGAGTGTCAAAAGCACCAATCGCTTCAGCATATATCTAGATTTTTCTTTAGGGGTCAGAAACACGCAGTACCCATCTGGCGAAATAAAAAAGCGAGTGGTACCTAATTTGGTATATAGGGCTTGATAAATATAAATCTTGGACCCGGGCTATGGCTATTTACCAACATACATGTATGGTAAGCCACACCTACGCTTTATGTATGAATGCACAAGACCCCTTTGGTTATTAATAGTCATCAGTTTAAAGAAATCAACTAGGCTAAAGCCCGCGAGCACACTATTTAGCGAATCCCATAAAGAAGGCAGCAGCTACAAGGCTGATCCAAAGAGAAGGTCTACTGTGCTACAGCTACAAGGCTGATCCAGAAAAGAAGAAGGCCATTAAGTACAACAACCACCTCTCAGTGAGTCCAGAAAATTATTGGTAATGATTATTTACAGACCAAATGTCTACCCAGGCAATTGCCAGTGGGCTCCGCCAGCCATGTACATGTAAAAAGTCTGGTTACTATATCTCACTTCATGAAGAAATTAAAAACACATGAAGCAAGTAATAAAAACATTCTCTATGAGAAAGTTGGTGACATATAGGATTGGAGGGCAATAGTGGTGTAAAAAGGACGGAAACAAGGGTCTAATAAGAATTCCCCCTATTATTATCCCCTTGTTTCCTTCCTTTTTTACACCACTATTACCTTCCAATCCTACTTTCTCATAGAGAATGTTATTATTACTTGTGTACTTTAACTTATTTTGTACTAAAGAAATTCCTTTCCATTGTGTCACAGCTGCCATTTCATGAGAAGGCAATTTGATCCTAGTTTGGACTTACATGTGCATCACCATTGAGGTGTATATCATCACAACGTTAAAGCACTACATCACACAGAGGGTGGCAAAGTACTTGGCTTACTTACTTGAGAAATATGTCCCTTCCTTAGACAACGTTCACATTTAACATCATCAGAGATACATTGCACGCGACACTACACATTGGAATAAAATATGAACACTCTAAATATATGTACAGTAAACAGACAGTTGTTACATACTGGTCCACTGTGCGCTTCTTTTAGGCAGAATTCACAAAGTTTTAAATGACAACTTGAAATCTCATGACCAACTTCAACGCATAAGTGACAACGCAAAGGTGGCTGCAAATAGTGTTAATGATCAGAGTTAATCACAGTTGCTGCATCTCTATCACACAACAAGTAGTCACATGAAAATTATTGTTGGTGCCAAGTCTTAATTAACTTTTATTTTGAACTGCAAATGTATCTTTGAACGATAATAATTGCTATTTAATATCTTGTAGTCATTGGCAATTTTTGTAGCGGTGTGCATAATTTTAATTTGTTTTGTTGAGTTGTAGTAATATAACTTACACAGGGTCCTAGCAATTTTTGAAATCAACACTCACACATTCAATATTCAAACATAGTTTTAAACATAATAATTAGGATAAATACAAAATTAAGTGGATACTGCAAAATTTCATACCTCTATCTTCCATAACGAAATTTCGTGCGATTATTGACGTTTTTTTTTCCATCTTGAAATTAATTTGATTGAAAATTTCAAAACACCCCTTATCACTAAATTGAATCTTTAGGAGTTTTTATGATCTGCAGATGATGTAACTATAATTTAATGTTAATTAATACTTGGTACCAACAATAAGATGCCCAGACATGATTAACATACTGTACAATGTACATGTATGTTATTTGTAAGTAACACCTGTAAAAGTTTCCTTAACACAATCGCATACTTTTTTCGCCTATTTTGTCGAACTCACATTTTTGGGCACGAGGCAAAAACAGCTGCATGTGGGTTTTGCTGGAGTTTTGTACATGAACTAGCTTGTAAACTGAAAGCAGAATTCCTGTTGTGGCCTCGTTCCAAAAGAAATCGAAATGTGTATTGAAACTAGCGCTAAAAGTCCTAGGAAAAAAGTGTACTCGGCAATGCTTTGAGATTAAGAACCGCGTCACTTAGAGTATAGTTTAGGGTCCACTACAAGGAAACAACGCCAAACATCTTGGCGATGATTGAACTATCTACAGCAATTGCTGTTTTCCGACTAGTTTTTCCAAAAGTTGGGTTTGACAATAAAAGTGTTCGATTTTCACGGACCCGGTGTTAACATCTATCCATTCTATGTAATATTTTCAAACTAAAATGCATTATATTCAGATTTTTATATTACCTTATAATAAATGTTTACTTCACACCTAAGTATTTTTTGCAAAGAAAATTACCCCCAACCCTACCAGCTACTTACCATAGTATGCACACCAAAAAGTGCTAACCAGTGGCATCAAACTATTTTACAATAAGACATGGGAAAATCATTGAATATTGCTGGTCAGGTGTGCAATATCATATCATGACAAGGCAAATATACATGTACAAGCAATCCAAGGGAAAGGTTTACCTTGCAATGTAATATCAACACATTCGTCAACAGGCCAAATGCACCAAGGCTTCAACAACATGCATTAAAAACCCAGAATTCACCAACTAGTAAGTAAACATTTGATAGCTAATTGTTCATAGAACGCTTTGCAATGCAGTGCTATTTTAAATTTTTAGCCAGGAAACAAAATCCAACAGTCTGATAATGATCTGCATACAGTGTACAAGTTAAATCTTCAAAAAACGCTTTATTTCTCCTACACTGCATGCCAATCACATTTATATACATGTATAGTACACATATGTTTGTTACTGACGAGCTCACCTCTGGGTTTGGACACTCGCTCTTGTAGTGGCCGTAGCCCTGGCAGTTAAAGCACTTGATGCTTGCCTTTCTACTCAAACCTTGCATACGCTCAAAGGCTTCACGGCCCTAATAGTGCACAAATATACAAGGGAAAGGGACAGGGTTAATGCATTTCACAGGATCTGGGACATGCACACATGTGAAGTGAGTTACTGAACGTACATCACGTATATGCACATGTACAGTACATTAAATGCAAATGTACATGTGAAGTGAATATATGTGTGTTTTTGTACAGTACATACACATATCCGAAACATACATTAAACACATGTACTACAACATCCATGTACATGCAGCTCACATGTACATTTTGAGTACTTGGAAGATGGATAAGTATTTATTTTATAGTGTATGCACATGTACATGCATACAACAGGATATCCAAATTATATTTCATACATACGCATTAATTTGCGTAGGGAGCAGATAGAATGAACTAACTTGTACAGGCATGCTATCCTAGCTAGCTGGTATATGTGTGGAATAGACAAACCGACATGACATAATTACCCATACATAAGTGATTTGATTGACATTTTCCACAATTGCTAATTTGCTACCCCAATGATGTGGTGCACAACGCGTTTTGTAAAACAGAAAGGTGACACTAGATCACGTACCAAAACACACAAGAGTTTGTGTGTACAAAATCTTACCATTCTGTCTTTCATGTTAATAAACCAGGGATCCCTTTGCATTTCCCTGCACACGTAAGATAATATCAATACATTGCATTATTATTTAGCGAAAAAATTTTCACAAGTAAGCAACTGCAGAAAACAGGCAACACAGCATTAAGATCACTCTGTCCATTATAACATAACTATCCTGTACAGCATCTACACAAAGGGCAGTTACATATGTGCACATATATATATATGGTCAATATAATATTCATCGAACAAGGTAGGGAGGGGGGGAGGGGGGGAGGGGGGGGGAGGGGGGGAGAACTTTCCGTTTACATGCACTTGAACTAAGTGAGTGCTAAGTGACCCCAGAGGGAGGGGGGGGGGGGGGGGGAGGGGGTTACGATGCTACAGAAGAGGCAATGACATTTGGCGGAATCCAAATTACTTAAGAAGTACTATTGTTCAAGCAACATCAATAGAATGTACATGTACGGTACACGCACGCGCGCGCTCACCCACACATACCTAAACCACATGCACATGCTGCACAAGTCATAATACAACACTCGTCACATCAGAGAGTATCTCTACACATTGCACCTACATGTACTTGAAGTCCTGCGCGTGCCCGTGATGTATGTATACTGACAATAAATAGGCCTACATGCATGTGTACGTGGCACTCTGTATGACGGCGAAATAGGGTATATTCTAGAGAAGAGATTAGACTCACCAGTTATTAATTCAGAGAAGGTGGGCAATAAATAGAACGGTAATATATGTTTACATGAACCAACGCGAAATCAATTATTAAGCATAAATAACATTCGTGGTTAGTTTTTTTTTGCCTATTTGGGAGCTACAGTACTGGCTGTACGGCCCGTAGCCGGGGACGGGGCGGGGGTTCGGTCAAACTCCTTCCCCCCTCCAGTCCAGTTAAGTGAAGTTACGCTTACGCATTCACAAGAAACTGGCTTCGCGAACATGACCGGGAAAACCATACATTATATAATACATTGGGTACGTAGGATATAGAATCTATGTCCAAACAGGCGTGTACGAAGGTATTTCAAAGTGAGGCAAATAAATATGAACCCATATATATACAGAGGTGGATACAGAATTTTCGAAAAGTGGGGGTCGCTGTGTGTGTGTGTGTGTGTGTGTGTGTATGTGTGTGTGTGTGTGTGTGTGTGTGTGTGTGTTGTGTGTGTGTGAGTGGTAGGGGGAGGGGGATGGGCTGTGTACCTTTACGCACCTTAAATGAAAGGGGAGGGGGTCATACACTAAATACACACTCCAGGCGCGGATTATTTTGCGAGGGGGGCAAAGGGGAGGGGCGTTAATTATCGTGGTTTGGGCGTGGCTACGAAATATTGCGCGTAAAAGAGGAAGATACAAATTACAGTATCAATATCAAGGGTCTGTGGCTTCGCCACAGCCGCTTTTTACTGATATCATGTTGCGTTTTCGTTGTCATCAGGGCGACGTAGGACACCCGACCGCCCCTGTAGCTATGAATATTTGATTTCTAACTTGGCCGGGGGTGGGGCAAAACCCAGTTGCCCATGTCTCCGCCCCTGTGTGGTCTCGTACTCAGACCCAGATTCCCAACAGCTGCGGATGGATTACATCACCGCTAAGTGGAAAGTGGGTCTGGCTCATAGGTCGAACTTTTTGGTTCTGTGGATCCTCGAGTGTTACGCAATCTTTGTGTCGTCACATAAATGGGGTGTCGTTTTGAGTCGTCATATACTAATTATCGTGTCGTCATAACTAATTACTAGGCTCAAAACAAAGAGAACGTGCAATCGTGCATGCCACCGCGCACCTAGTAAGAATTATGAAGCACCCAACAGGCACATGTCCTTTTATGACTGTGGCATGAGAAACAGTATACCTTAAACAATCTAGTTCCAGAAAGCAAGCAGGAAGCAGCTGCTCCAAAAGATAGAGTTGAGGCTGAGGTTTGTCGGGCAGGCTGGCTGGCTTCCCTTTGCCTACTGTATCCCGTTCTCATCGAAGCGGTGATGTAATCCATCCGCAGCTATTGGGAATCTGGGTCTGGGTACGAGACTACACTCAGTGAGCGACATGTACTACTGGGGGGGGGGGGGGTTTGCCCCCGCTGCCCTCGTGCTTCCTACGGCTCTACCCATTCTTTTGTGGAGCAGCCGTGTGCAGAGGCCTACTTTATGGGATTCGCTTTATAGCGTGCTCGCGGGCTTTAGTATTGTTCTCAACAATTGGGGAACACCAAGCGTAGGTGTGGCTTACCGTAAGTCGGCGAATAGCATACGAGATTATTTGCTCATCAACCTTGCATACCAAAATTAGGTACTACTCGCTTTCATTTGTATTTCGGCCAATGGGTCATACATGTATCTGACCCCTTTAGATAAAATACGGATATGATTGGTGCTGAGGACCTGGGGGGGGATCCAGGTTAAGGGGATGACGGGAGAGAGTACCCCTCTCTAGCGGACCAGCTAGCGCGTGTTGGCTTCTGGTGAAGCAAACACTTTTCATACTTAAACAATCATGATTGTTAAAACTATAAACTTGAATTGCTTATAAAATAAAACGCATATGCATTATAATCATCGCGGCTAATATATGCGCAATGCATTATCGAACGATGGTGGTAGTGCTTGGTAGAAATGTATATATTGCGGGGGCCGTAGCAACACTATCACCAACAGCACAAATATTAAAATATCACGTTTGTTACAAGCAGATACCTTTGTTATCTTCGCCGTACAAGTAAATCCCACTTCATGCAGAGAGGGATTGGAAGCATGCATGGTTACTGATTTATCATGCAATAGCGTCGAATTTGGTGATCAGCTCTGCGGTAGTTTACCGCCCATGCATGCACTTGAACCCTGTTCGAGTGCATGCATTGCATGGGCGGTAAACCCTACCAGCGACCTACGGTTTGTGTACCCTATCCCTCTACTTGCATGGACTGTTCAGTGTAGCAAATCCCAACGAAATCTAATTTATTAATTTTTTCTTATTCTCAACGTGAATATTCGCGAGTGCTACAGTGTACAAGTCGAATGCACAAATTAAAATTACCAGTGTTTCGGGCAGAAAACCAAGCACTCTTTCCGGAAAAGCAAAAGAGAAAAACAAACCCTCCTCATGATTTGCGTAAACATGCATTTAGGATTGATGTTTCGCTCGTTTTGCTCTTTCTCGAGGGTGTAACTCATGATCCGATGACGATAAAGTAAAACTATAACTCTCTTGGCACATTGATCTCTTTAAACAGAGAAAGCATAGTGAACCTTTGGAGAATCACCCGTTTTTCAAACAAGCTATAATTATATAAGGTATACACAAGCACGCGGGAGATATCGATCAGAAAACACCATGCTGCTATATAGTGATATTGTTCGAATCAGAACAATGTACCTTCCAAAACAAGGATGATAAATGCCTAAAAAAGGCTAGTGGTACCACGTTCTGAACACTCTGCCTGGGTTTAACCACTTGAAAGGTGTGATTGCACGATCAGATCACGGAGTGCGCGTAAAGGCTCCATTAATGACTCATTTCATGCGCTTCCAACCACTCTCTATAAAATGTCAAACTTGTTGGGAGTGAAACAGTGAATAAAACGTCAAACCCGCGTATCCACTTGAATGACTGTCCGGTCAGGCATTCGTTTTCACTTTTCAGTTTTCCAATGACACTCGTGATATATTCACGTGATCATATGAATAATACAATAGTAGTTTGGTGCGGGGTCCATAAAAGTACAACGGGTGACACGAGAATCTAATAATCAAATTTGCATGGCCTAATATAGTATTATACATGCATCATACGATGACATACACCCACATGGGTTGCATATATATTGCTCAACATTATATAAGCACGTGAATATGTGGACGTATATCTCGTATCTTATAATGTGCGGGGGGGGGGGGGGGGGGGACATTATAAAAGCATTCCCCACCTCCCACATCCCCGGCCCTCCATTTTGCTAGTAAATTATTTTAATTCTAATTGCAATTGGTTGATCTTGTTCCCGGAAATCGCGTACGGTAGCCAAGAAATTCATATGAGTAACACATAATCGTCCAAGCTATGTATGGATCGGTGTAACGAATATAATTAAGAAGAATTATCCGCCCCCCAGTTGCTGCGATTCGATCCGTTCAGACTTCTAGGTTGAAGCCGGCAGTGCAAGTGAAATGGTACGTGCAGTGTGATGCATGCAGATAGCTATAGTGAGGCCTGTATTGCATGACTTCATTACTGGCAGCACAACAGGATGCATGTTATGCACCCACCACGCTCTAATATTAGTCCACACGGTGCCCTTGAAAGCATTAGAGCATCAATAGTTAGGGCTGCCGCGATATGTATCACAAGGTCAATTAATGATATCGCGATATACCGCATAGACTTCTACACATGGCGGTGTATGTGGCTACTTTAAGGATATACAGAAAATAACGCATTCATGTATTATAATCTATATATAGCTACGTAAAATTGCATCATATATAAAGGGAAGGCCTCTTTTCAGCTTGCGCTTTGGACTGCCAATTTATATATAATACAAAAACATTCTCTAACGAGAGAGTTGTTGGTATATAGGATTGACCAATGGTGGTGTAAAAAGCACGGAAACAAGAGTGACAGAAATTTTACTGGAAAATTGAAATAGGCCTATATTTAGCCCATTACTCAGGCATGTGTGTTGTATTGTGTGCTAAACATAGGCCTATTTCAAATTTCCAGTAAAATTTCTGTCACTCTTGTTTCCGTGCTTTTTACACCACCATTGGTCAATCCTATATACCAACAACTCTCTCGTTAGAGAATGTTTTTGTATTATATATAAATTGGCAGTCCAAAGCGCAAGCTGAAAAGACATGCAGGTCCGCGCTAAATTTTACCAGTAGAAACTGTTATATAAATATGGAATGATCGTTTAAAAACATTTCAGCCAGCAAAAAGCTTTACACAAAAGTAGTGTGCTTTATACGGAAAAACTCAAGTTTAACAAATAGGCCTACTACCTTTATGAAGGGGGTGGGGAGGGGGTGTGTGTGGAAATGTGAGGAATTCTATAGCTCTGCGTTATTTCCATTCGACTACATGATCTTATAGAAAGCCATTCAACAATTTTTGTGGCCAACTATTGTACGCTTAAAACTGGCAGAAACGAAATGCCAATTTAATACATCTCACTAGTACTTAAAGAGTGTAGAACAATTCGTTGATGTTACTGGATGATAATGTTGTCTTAAAAACACATGATGTCTTCAAGACACATGTAAAAGTCATCATATCAGTGATTGATTGATCATTCGACTTTGTGGATGCAGCATTCGGGACATTTGACTTTGAGCATGGATGTAGCATGTGGTAAATCACTGGCGGATCGGTCCTTTTGGGCGAGGTCATCCATGAATAATAAATAGTTGCAAACCATCTATTGCATGGATTTATTGTATATCAGTAAAGTACTTTTAAGCAATGTTAACTGATCCCGTTCGTTCCCATAAGAAACAAACTTCCACAGGACAATGCAAATATATATATATATATACAATCAGGTCGCTCATCATCTGATCAGCATAGACCAGAGAGCTCAAGGTTTGATGGCATGATTGCATAAATTCCACCAGCTAGCGCTATTGATAGCGGTATTCATTATTGTGTTCATTTTTAATTTATGTTTTAAAAATCCATTAAAGGAGATACAATAGTACATAAGCATATGGTGTACATCTACTGCAGTGATAATAGTAGTGAAATAATCATAGATATTTGCATGACAAGATCATGTACTATGAAAAGTCATTCAAGTGGATGGCTGGCTATACGCTTAAACTATATATTCGATAGCTAGTTGTGTACAAACGAATTAACATTTCGGCCAGCATCATTCGCTGCAAGCTAGACGGCGTGCACTCACGCAGCTCTTGAGCCATAATCAATTAACGTTTCTAGAAGCGCTCGTGAAAGCATATCCTCCCTCAACACCCCACTGCTAGTGGTTAGCCACATCGATCAATATATGTTTTTTTTTCGCATCCGCTAAACATCATTTTCATAAATGCATGTAATTCAAAAGACTCTATGACTCCGCGCCCGTCCAGCCACTGGGGAGCTGGCGAGACCCTCCCCCCCCCCCCCCCCCCCCCAACCACCTGGTTAGGCTGTCATGCGCTATCTCCCACTATGGTAAGATTAGATTCCTCCCCATTTCTATATTTGTATATGAATACACATCATGCAGGCATAGGAAAGGTCTACACAAAGTAGTATAGATAACCTTGCATAGATCCATCCTTATTAACAAATAAAATTTAGACCATTCAACACGTTAGGAGTAATGATTAGTGTATGCATACTTACATTATCGTATTCTCGGATATCAGGTATCTCACACATCCAACTTGTTCATGCAATTTTAGCAATCTACTGGTGATGCAAAGTCAAATAGTTTCACAACAACTTCTACACAAGTGTTTCAGCCTGTTCCTGAGGTTGTGCCTACCTCCAAAAAACCTATCTTACAAAACCAGCCACAATCATTCACTGCAAAGACACAACCACCATTGCAGTCAAGTGTATTGCTACCATCTAGTTCGCTGCAACACGGACATACGTGTAGTCCTTCCGTAATTACAGGAGCCAGATGTCTCAGTGACCATTATGTGCCTACAGGTATTACCACAGCATACAGCTGCACAAAAAACGAGGCCAAAGCGTCATCGGATATGAATGTATGTAAACCCATGGCTGCTCCAAAGCCCATTTTGCGTAAAAAACCTGCTGAAAGCTGCATCATGAGCACAAATACCACAACTGTTACATATCAGACTAAACCAGCTGTTTGTGTACATGACAGACACAAGGCCACAGTAGAAGGAACACATCTCATTCAAGCGTCAGTAAATACATTAACATATACTGCTGCTGCATCTGAGGCACAGGTTTATTTCAGACCTGGTATGAATGCAGTTAAACATTCTGCAGTGGTGTCTGTAAATGCATCCAGTGGTTTAAATGAACAGCAGACTGTACCTGCTAATTGCTGTAACAATGATTCTCCACGAGGCACAAAAAGGCCAAGTCAGGAGCAGAATGCAACGAATCAACAATGTCCCAAACTTAATACTGGTTACCAAATGCAAATCAACACAATGCACCTTTCATGCAATAGCAGTGAAAACGTGGTAGCTGTGCAACCCAAGAATATTGCAAGTAAAAAACTTCAAAATGTACTTTCATCTTGCAGCACAGATGAGCATTATTCCATTCAAGATGGCAAACAAAAGCAAATCAAAATCACTCCCAGTGGGAACTTGCATGACACTGTTGGTTCTTATCTGTCAGCACTAGAAGTTTATAAAGCTGCAGTGCCCTCAAAGCCTAGTAATGAACTGCGATCTGCTGCAGAGTGTACTGGACTGGAGAGAAAATCAGGACTAGGTAATGTGTGCTTTATTGGGAAACCAAATTTTAGTTTTGCATGCACATCTTTGTATTGCGCATGGTAAATTTGTCAGCATGTAATATGTGGCTTTTGCACATACGTCGTATTCATCACAAATATAGGTCTGAAGACTCCTGCAACATGTGGTTTGATCAAACATTCTGTTCAGAAAACATCTGAGAAAGAAATACAGTATGTTCAATTTTAGTTTGATATGGTTTAAAACGGACTATCTGACGTAACATACGGCATTGATTTTATCAGAAAATTTAGTTCGTATGAAAAAGTGGCATCGGCTATCATAAAACAATCATATGTACATAAATGGCATTATAGTACTATACTAAATAAGACTGACTATTGGTCAGTCCAACTAATCAAAAATGTGTTCATATTCCATTTGTGTATCAATTATAAGTTTTCATTTTTCCCCCTGCAAATAAACTACCCAGGCAGGTTATTTTGCCTCCATGAAAGCATACATTATTAGTCTATCCATCATAAATTAATCATAAATTAACAGATTAGTTTCTAATTATGTATTTATGCCTATCCATCATAAATGAAATGGCACTGAATTTATAATTAGGCATACCAATAGAAGCATTACTTGTGTTTTGCTCGTCCGGAAAAACTTGAAAGTATCACACAGTCCCATATATTAAATTAATTCAGTTGTGTGTTATTTCAAATAAAATATATATCCATATTATAAGCGTCAAACAATTCCTATCTTTAGGGAAATTAACAGCATGCCATTAACAGCAGTGAAGCCACAGGAAGTTACTTCTGTGTCAAATGCCCAACCAAGAAAAACTTCAACTGGATCACATGTACAGACTCAGACTATCCCATTTCTTGTTGAATTCAACACATTAGGTCAGTTATCCAGTTGACAATAATCCAACTTCAACCTTTTCTGTTATGCCAAGATAGCCTCAGTGAAGCAAGTTCATGGTCCTGATCCATCTTTTCTTCAATCTACCACAACAAATGACATTCTGGGTGTTCAAGCACACCTAGTTGATGCTAATAAACAGACATTAAGTCCTTGTTCCGAAACTGATAGTAATCTATCTAATTGTATGCCTCCTGTCAGAGAGTCAAATATTGTAGGTGCAGAAATTCTCAATAGCAAGAGTTCAACTGATCAACCAGTCAGTTCTAAACTTGGATTTGTTAGTAATGTTGGATATGAAAATAACCCAAAGTGTACAGAATATGAAATGATGCCCAGTGCATCATTGCATTCTTGTAATGATTGGAGCTCAGAGAATGAGCTTGCACAAAGACAGGAACTAATGGCAAGTATATTTTTTTCTCTGTCTAACAGCATGCTTCATTCCTAATAATGTAGGTAGAATGTCTGGAGGAAGTCAGAATTCAAATTCCACTGCAATTAGAGAAGCTATCGGAACAAACGCGACGTGTACAAAAGTTGTCAAAACAGCTGGAAAGTGAAGAGAAGCATCTTGAAGCTCTTCAACTGAGTAACACAGCCCTCCATGCAAGATATATTGAGGTACAAGGATTTCATTTCATACTGTACATAGGAGCTAGTAACTGGTCACAAATAAATCATTTTGCATTTAATATTTAACAATACCTATAATGATGGTAAAGTCCAAGAATAATTTGGGAGAACCAAATCCTTAAGAGTAAATGGAACATTTGTGAATCATTTAGTAGATGGAAGTTCCCACTAGATTATAGTAAACAATTCAAATACCCGGTGCCAAAATATGCTATTTTTGAACTTCAACATAATCAAGCATTTCATTGACCATAAAGGTTCTAAGAAATTTGTTTTTATTTACAGCACACTGTTGGCATAGCAATGGTCGATTTGACCCATACTTTAACATATGGTAGTACTACAACATTGTGATAAGTGTGCTTTCACTGTTATATACCTACAGGTATATACAATACATTTTATTTTGGGGCTGTATTATTGAAACAAAATTAGCTAAGTCAGTTAACTAAATTGCAAGGCTTAGTCAAAATTGCCTCCTGCACCCATGTCTCTGCATATAGCTCTCCGAAAAATATCAGTCCATATTGAAAACAAGAGTTGCTCTCCTCTCTGAACGACAGAAGGTAAAATTTCTTCTTTACTGTGATTCTGTAGAGAATATGTTCATTCCTTTCAGCGAAGAACGGTTGATATGTGAATACATGATTCTAGTTGGTGATCAAGTTTCTTTTATAAAAAAACTGCATACTATTTCTACTTATGCATAATGAGTTTATATAACTTTTTGTTCTGTTACCTTATGATTGTAGTGCAATATTTCCAATTGGTACATACTGATTTATGCAAGGCAAGTTTGAGGTTCCAGTGTACTCCCAACTTTTTTTTCCACATGGTGCACTGGCAGGTGATTGGTGTCCATTACATCACAGAGAGAGACTAAAACACTGTTGGAGGCATTGGGAGCATAGAAAACTTAAGCCACGACACTTTACTGTTTAAGGTATTGTAGCGTCTGTTACAGGTGTGGCAAAAGGATAATTCAAATCAACAACATATGCGCTTGTATACAGATACAATTGTCATAACCTACTCCCCACCTCAAAAGAAGGGAGACTACACATAATAAGTATTGCCTCCCCATCTGTTGCTGTGTCATGCTGAATGTCTAAGGTTATTTGGAACATCTTCTGGAATTAGACATCTTGTATCTTCATCAAGGGGTACAGTAACTGTGCACACCCTCGGCACACCCTCGGCCCTCTGCATGGGATCACCCCTGGCCCACAGGTAGCTCCTCTGTCTCTATCTCTTCATTAATTTCTGAGGAGATCCTCTGTGGGAATCTTTGTTGATGTTGCTGTTATCCTCCACCACTTGTTCGTCTTCACAGGCCCAGCTACATGTCAGTCATTTGTCTGGTTCATTATCAAATTAGGAGGCAACTGAATGCAAGGCTTCCCATTGCACAATTTCTCATAATGCGCTTTTTGCCTTCACTGTTGCAACCCCACGTACTTTCTGACCTGCCTGTATGCCATGTCCAAGCGCCGCCTGAGGTCCACGGCATACTTGTTTAGCTCCGTAGATGGATAATGTGGGGCAAGCCAAACAAAAGATCAATGGGTAACCTCGCTTCCCTCCCAAAAACAAGCTAAAATGGTGCACACCCAGTTGATTCTTGACAAATGTACAGTAAGCAAACATCAACAAGGGTAAGTAGGAATCCCAATTAAATGTATTATCCCTAGCTGCAATACTTAGAAGGTTTAACCAGGTACGGTTAAACCTTTCCACTAAACCATCAGACTGTGGATGGTAGGCAGTAGTTCTAACTTTCCTAATGCCCAGCAATTTGCGCATGGCTTTAACAAGAGCAGAATAAAAATTCCTGCCTCGATCAGTATGAAGGATACTTGGGGTACCAAAGCGACAGACAAAATGATGCACAAAACTTCTGCTACCTTTTTCAGCTTCAATGCTAGCCAAGGGAAATGACTCCACCCATTTTGTAAAATAATCCTCAAGTACCAAGATATATTTTTTACCTCTGGTGGTGACCGGTAGAGGGCCCAAGATTATCCATTGCTACACGCTCAAAGGGACGAGAAGGACGATCTGCATTGCTGCTCTCGGTCTTGTAGGGGGTGATTTACGAGTTAAACACTGCTTTCACATGCAGCACACCATCTCACTATGTCCTGTTGTTGCCCTGGCCAGTAGAAGAGGCAGCGTACATTCTCTGCAGTCTTTGAGACACCCAAGTGACTACCAGATGGTGCATTGTGGAGCTTTTCAAGTACAGTAGGGACCAGATCCTATGGTAAGACAAACTGAAGACATTTATTAAGCCCATTATCTGGGATGTTCTCCCATCTCCTATACAAAACCCACTTTATCACTACTGGATACATTTGTTGAGCCCAAAGGTCCTGCAACCAATACTCCATATATTTTGAAAATGACTTGGAAAAGAATTATAGACCTCCTTGACCTGGGCAAGAGCTGGACCATTGTTCTGGAGAGTTTCCTGCTTTGTAAATGTCAGTCTTGGAAGCCATAGCATCAGGTCTGATTCAGTAGCTTATATGGGCCACACAAAACACCATTATCAAAGACACACACAATATGCACCTAGCTTGGCATACAGTTTCATTAAGTTTGTGCAACACCAAGGCAAACAGCAGTGGCCCTAGGGAATTGCATTGTTGTATGCCGAGGTAAGACACTAGATGTATGCTACTTTTGAACAGTTGTGCATGTCACCCCATGCAGGTGAGGATGAAAAACCAGGCTGGCCTTGATATTGCAATTGTCACACTGCAGAATCACTTCTCTGTGAGATGATGTAAGACAGGCCTCTTGTCGTTGATAGGTGTTGTTTGCATGTTTTTTGCTGTGTATATAAAAGGATAATCACAGTACAAATCTCCTGAAAAGGTTACGTTGCCCTGCTTCTTGAATGAAAATTAATTGCAATACTCAGTAGACGTTATTGTAATAATGCAATGCATCTCTGAATTAATAATTAGTAAGTTCAATAGTTTTTATCACAATTCTAAGCTGAGTTAGTGCCTATTATTTATGGTACAGAGTCCTCTAGATAGACAAATTTTGGAGTAACATGATTATGTTATCCTCTGTAGCCTCCATCACTGCCGTTTTATGATTGTGGTTCTTGATATTCACATCAATACCAGGAGTGGAAAGGAGACATCCCACACAAGTAAGATGGCTTTCCCTTGCAGCAAGGTGTAAAGGGGTATCACCATACTGGAGTGAGTACAATAGTTTCATTTAGCATGGTGAGTACAAAGTACACATGTATCATTAACATGAACTTTGAAATTATACTACACAAGTAATAGCTTTTTTTCTCTGCTATTGGATAAAAGTTTTAGCACTGTTTAAAGCATCATTCTTTCTAGTTTAAAATTGTAAATAATTTAAAATCAATATTTTAGACTCAATTCGGTATACCATTAATTGTTATTCACTGTAATCGGTTTCTATTGGATTTGAGACATCCATAACAACTTTCCGTATCTTTTTTGTTCCACTCTCAAACTACATACAGTTCTTAAGTTTATGTTGCTTGTGTCAACACAAAGTAGCAAAAACAATGAATAAATGAAGTAATTGAAGAAGCTCATGCTTTGCTAGCCTACAGATCCCTCATCATAAAAAATGGGTGCATTTCAAGTGAGTACTGAAGCGTTGAGTCTTGAGTATTTTTGAGTTTTAGTTATACAGGACATGTGCATTAGCCACATAAAAAGGGACAAAAATGTAGGAAGTGTGTAGATCGAAACAAGAATGCAAAAGAAAAGATGAGGAAAGTTGTTATGGATGCCTCAAATTGCACAAATACCAATAACATTTATCATGGTACCAAACTGAGTCCAAAATATAGAATTAAAAGAATTTTAAAAATTTGAAGTGTTTTACAGTGATAAATTCAGAGAAAAGCTTTATATGAAAAGAAATGCTACAGTATCTACTAGTGCATGAACAATGATATTTCCACTTATGCAATTTGACCATGACATTGCAATATACTTCGTCGATGCTGCCCCCTAATTGTAACATTCAACCATCATGTACTGATATTCATCAAGGTTGTGGGGATTACCTAGGCTGACCTGCGTACCTTCTCTCAGAGAAACTGATGCAAGTCGAATTAATTACTATTGCTTTGTGCCTGTGTACCCTTCCTCCTCCCCTTCATTATTATTGAATAAACTCTGTTTACAGAACAGCCAGGAATTGCTTCATTATAAGAATGCAGTTTGAGGATGAAGGGAAACAAGTTGCACTTCATGGATAAAAATAGCATTCTGAATGAAAAGAAATTCCTGCTATACCATGTACCCTGCATGTGAGTATAATCGAGCAACTAATTAATGCAACTCCACTGCCTGTCATGTATTTCTTCCTATGATAAAAATTATTGAGCACAAATAACTCATCTCAGCAGTAACATAAAAATTAATAATTTCCCATACACATGAACACATATTTATATTTGTGTTCAATCAGTGCACATACAATACTAATCAGATACCTGTTTACTGACACTCCACACATGCATACTACAGATCATTTGAGAGTAAATCTATGAACATTTAATAGATCAACTCACAAACTCCTTAATGTTCACATCAATACCAGGAGTGGAAAGGAGACGTTCTACAAAAGTAGTATTGCCATCCTTTGCAGCAAGGTGTAATGGAGTATCACCAGCCTGGAGTGGGTTCAATAGTTTAGCCAACAGATGGTGCTAAAATGTAGCCACAGTACATCAGTGATAAAATAATGTCATGCCTTTGGAGGTTGTGTTATTCACTACATGTAATATATATCTGACATTGAATCGCAGAGGATCACTTAAAATTAATACTGATTAATATTACACTGTATTTTTTATTCTGGTGCAACAATTGCTTGTAGACACTTTTTAAAGTCGAGTGGTAGAAACGACAAATGATGAACTAAATAGCTCAAAAAACACAGAATAACATTTGGATCCAGCTGGAGCAAACTATGGAGCAGAAACTAAAAAGAAATGACATCTCGTCGACATATTATGAAGTCACCCAATTGACACTTCACAATACATGTATCTATGTATACAAATTGCAACACACTACTTTTTAACTTCCAGTATAACAACTCACCCTATTTACAATGTTAACATCAATACCAGGAGTGGAAAGGAGACATTCCACACAAGTAGTATGGCCTTGCCTCAGAGCACAGTGTAATGGAGTATTACCATCCTGGAGTAGGTACAATAGTTCTGTCAACATGGTGGTTATAATAAGATTTCTAAAGTCATATCAATAATGCAAGATGTGATAACAGAGGAAATAGAGAAGGAGAAAAGCGGTGGGGGGGTGAATTAGCCATATTATAATGGGTGTTATTTCACAGACTGTTCAACTCAAATGCCTCCCCCAGATGGCGTTTTAACACAACAGAATGCCTCTACTGATGGATGGGCACCATAACATAATTTAAAATTTTTGCAGAACCTTCTGTTTTATGTATGCATACAGGGTGGGGGGTTACAATGTTGGGTAAAAACAGAACAGGTACCAGCTTTAGAATTGCTTCCAATGAAGCAGACAACCAACTTCACTGTTTATCTATCTACTGTTCCCCCCCCCCCCCCCCCCCAGTACTTTGTCTATACCAATGATTGATACATCTACAAAAGGAGATTACAAACAAGTGAAAGTTCATCGGATATAAGAATTGGAGGCAAAGGTGGTATAAAAGGAAGGGAACAACATTTAGGAGTATAATTACCTTACCCTAAACTAACAGCAAACTATGTAGTTATGCGCTGGGACTACAAAATAAGGTATCTTGTACATTGGTTGAACGCTATGCACACTGTTGACCAGTGAAGGTAAAATGCAAAATCATTATATGACTTTTGTACAACTGTTCCATTTTACTCCATCTTTGTCTTAAATTCCTGTATCCCATCAACATTATCATTAGAGAAAGTTTTTCTTTACTTGTACCTCTATTTTTGTCAATAATTATTTATCAATGAGCACTGTGTACCTTAAAAAAATACTGATAGGTGTTGAAAAATGTGAGTTAGATGATAATGTAGTCTGTTTTAAGTTCCTTGTGTTTCTCGAGTGGCATAATTACAGAATTGTGTACAACAGCTCACTTCTTTCAGCATTTACTCTTCGTAACAAGCTCTGGCTTTTGCTTGCTCATATATAATTTAAATACTCGCTCTCATCTCTTGAGGTATTCAGCATTTGGCTCTATTCATTTGTTCACACCATTATGGTTACGGTTATCATTTAAATTTCTAGACATAGAAATTATCAGCTGGCAGTACAAAAAAATTAAGGGTATTTTGTTTATTAGTTGAAGGCTATGCGCACTGCTTACCAGTGATGATTAAATGCGGAATCATTGTATATACGTCTTTTGAGAAACAGCATCAATTGAAATTGGTTCTATTGCGAGTTCTAACCAGGTACAAAGACGAGATACTCGTTTTTTATTTATGTTTTCATGGCTAGCAATGACAATGTGTTTTTAATTCTTCGTTACATTTATGCTGTTAGTTTGTGACTAGACATTATTCCCATTTTCTTAATGATTTCACAACCATGGTCAATTTCTATATAGAAATTACTACATATATTTGTATTTTCTGACAATAGAAATATATAAATATTTAGTACCCAATCCTCTTCCTTTAAAATCCATTCTGTCCCAATCCTGCAAATTCCATCCCAATCCAGCAATACTCTATTGCAACGTCTATTACCTTTTAATGGACTAATTCTCACCTTGTTTCCAATGTTCACATCAATACCAGGAGTGGAAAGGAGATAATTCACACAAGTAGTATGACCGATCTTTGCAGCAAGGTGTAAAGGAGTATAACCATCCTGGAGTGTTTCATACAACATGGTGTAACAATTAGAGTGTACAGTTCATGGTCACGTAAATGGACACACATGTATATGCACATGTTTTCAGAAAGATTGCAGATGATGGGACAAAAGGGTGAAAAAGGAGCACGGGGTGGAGGAGAAAAAAGTAAGCAGTGGGTAAACAAGTGGATGATTAGAACGGGTATTTATACACTTGAAGTGCCTTTCCCCCAAATGACCATAGAATGCCTCTGATGGATTGGAACAATAAAATCACTTTAAAAGTTTTGCAACACCTTATGTTTTGTATATCAATATAAGGATGGGGGTATAGCGATGTGTGATAAAAGAGAACAGGGGTGTCGTGATTTAGAAGTGCTTCCGATCAAACAGACAACAAACTCAACATATTTATGTGAGTCCAAGCTAAAGGTCTAAACATAGTACATTAGTGTTCCCTGCCTGCAGCTGAAGTCATTTTCTGTTAGTTCAGGTGGTAAGCTGTCAAAAAAAGCTGTGCATTTCAATAGCTGACATAGACCCTGTTTATTTCCCATTCATTACCAGTACTCATAAGGCATACCTTCTAAGCGTAGGTGTTAGTTATGCAGAAGGACTAGTTAAATGCCTTCTGACTGCCATTAAAAATGACTTGAAGAATATTACTAGTTCCAATTAAAACCAACCAGTTCTAATATTACCTTACATGTGCATGTACGTAAATAATGATACCAGTAATTCTCATCTTCATATCCTTGCCAAGATGATGCTTGCCCCCTCTAATAGGCCATCATTGAATAGTACCCCTCCTTCCACACCTTCAACCCTCATACTGTATTGCTGTATTATCATTTATCCGGAATAGTGTCTCTCGGTATATAAAATACTCCAATTAATGCCCTCACCTACATAAAATTCCCAACCCACCTTTTGTACTGTAAGATATCATAATCCAGTATGAAGCTAGGGGTGCACCTTCGTGTGGTACAGCCTACATGTACATGTACATGTATGCCCCACACTCACTGTTCTATCTTCAATATTAGTATATACCAATGATCAAGATATCCTCAAAGGAAATTAATACACATGTATATCACTATTCAGCACTCCACTACTCTTAATTCAAAATCCTTTCTGTTCCCATCCTGCCCTATTATGTATACACAGTAACTTTATTAACTTCCAATGGAGTAACTCACTTCATCTCCAATGTTCACATCAATACCAGGAGTGGAAAGGATGCGTTCCACACACATACTATGGCCTCCCAATGCAGCAAGATGTAATGGAGCATCACCAACCTGGAGTGAGTAGAATTTACTAAGTTCAGTCAACATACTGGGTATGGTACAAGCAATGTCTATGCTAATCTTGAATGGACTCACTCACCTTGTTAACAACGTTCACATCAATACCACGAGTGGAAAGGAGATTATCCACACAAGTAGAATGACCTCCCCTTGCAGCAAGGTGTAATGGAGTATCACCATTCTAGAGTGGGTACAATAGATCAGCCAAAATGATGGACACGTACTTGTCGTAATGATCATGAAAATAAATGTTTTCAGAAGGTGGAATATTGCAGCTGATGGGATAACTGGTGAGGTGGTAGGGGTAATGGCAAGAGCAGGTGTATTTAGGCATACATGTCAAATGCATCTCACTGATGGCATTTTAACACCACACAGATGGATGGGCACCATTCATGACATCAAAAAAGTTTAGTAGCACCTCCGTTTGGTATATCAATAGGGAGTGGTAGGCTTGTGATGGGGTGACATGCATTAGAAGTGCTTCCAATCAAATAGACCGTCCACCTATCCAGGTGCCTCCAGGTTAATAGTCTGAACATACATGTACATATACTACAGTAGTGTTCACTGCTGGTAACTGAGTCATTATCTGTTAGTTCAAAGGGTGTGCGATCAAAACAAGCCCTGCATTGAAATAGCTGACAATACACTTGTTCTTACTTTCCCTTTCATAATTCACAAGACATGCCTTTTAAGCATAGTTATTTAGTTATGCAGAAGGGCTATTGAGGAATCACCTAGTCATATTTCTGGTAATGTACAGGTAATAATGCCATAAGATAACACCCCTGCACACCAACGATCAAGACATCCACAAAAGAACATTGCACAATAGAGATATATCATTAATTAGACCTCCACTCCTCTTCCATTATCAAAATTCTCCTGTCCCCATCCTGCTATACACAATAGGGTGTTTCCATTATAAATAGGTTGATCACGTGCCTTAAATTTTCAGATCATGCTGTAATTTCTCATATGGGTTTGCCTTTGGATGAAACTTACTTATACCTTTTATTAAGTTAATTACCTTAATGGTTTATGAAATACACTCTCCTGACAAAATTATGTTTTCCAGAACATTTTAAACTTTACAGGCTCATAACCTTTGCATTGTTTGTTTTGTATTGACTTGTATGTAGAATAAATACATCATAATAAGGTTGGTGGTGGAAGGGTTAAATATACATCATGGCTTTAAAATTTCCGGATCGATAATATAACAGCTTTTTTTTAAAATACAAGAATGAAGTGACCAATTTAATATTGTTGTTTTTCTGAAAATCAATTTTTATTTGTAGGCAAGCTCTAGGTACCACATGGAGTTTTATCGATCTTAATTGCTATTTCAGCCCTATTAAATGTTTGTTTATACGCCCAAGTATGTTAGATAAGTATCGCAAACCACAGCTGGCCATAAATTGGTAGTGGTGTGACTTGTTTTATAATTGGTATGCTGCTCAGGCACTAGACAATAAGCTCGCCTATTAGTATAATGCTTTGAATAGATCATTTTTATTGCACGTAAAAAGCACTAATGCAACCAGCCGCGGCGCTCTGGCTCCTTCAATAGAACCACAAACCGCTGTATTGGTGATCGCGAACACTGTGGTGGAAAATGATGCTGCCTCATGTACTGGCTGACAAAGTGTGATGTGCTTTATTACAAGGTGTTGGTCTACAAAAGCGGGCTGTTTTATCCATGGACTTCGGTAACTCTGCAAGCTTTGGCGCACTCGTTCCCACTCAGGTCACTTGGTCTGGCTCTGGGGAGTTATCGACTTCAGGTTGGGATACACATTGCGCATGCGTGAGCATGTGGAAATGATTGGTAACGTTTGATACCGACGGCAAGCACATTATATATCAGAATTATATGATGAGGTATGTCCATTTGTCTATTCTGGGGCAGGTACCAAATGATCATGATGAGGGGTCACATTTGCCGGTAGCAATCATTAAATTTACCAGGGCAGGGGTCGCCGGTTCAACAGCTAGGGCCGGCGGGTACCGGTCACATGAGGAGGGGCCGTCGGGTTAGCCGGTTCGATTTAAGGAGCCATATCAGTCGCCGTGGCTGGTCGTTGCTTTTTACTAGCAATAAGAATGAAACAATTTTCTATTTGAATCATTATAGGTGAATTTATTATTATTATGTTTATATCTGTAGCACCTGAGCAGCGTACCAATTCTATAAGATGTGCGTCTTTTAATCTAAACATCTGATTTTACTAGCTGACCGCAAGTCACACTTCTACCAATGTGTGGCCAGTGTTCTTGAGCTGCTGTAGTTCGCGATACTTAATAATCACACTTGCGGCGTAAAAACAAACACTTATTTCTCAGATTTGGGCTGCATAACACTTAAGATGGTGATCACTCGATGTGGTGCCTAGAGCTTGTCTATTAACAGAAATAACACTATGAACGGTCCCTTCAGTCCTGTAATAAAAAAGCTGCTTATTGACCCTGAAATTATCTCAATTTTGAATCTGTGCTATAAACATGACAATTATTTAACCCTTTCACTACCAACAAAAAAGATTAATATGAAACGATTGTACGTACCTTGAGCTTCAATTTGATGGTAAACTATTAACTACCAGACAAACTATGGATACGTTACGCGCTGGCCAAGTTGCAAATTTCTGGATGAAGAATTATTCAGCAGAGTATACATGTATTTCGTAAACCATTAAAGTTATCAACGTTATAAATGATTAGAGTGACATTCGTCCAAAATTTTAAAAATTACATCAAGATCTGAAGACATGAAGTACGCGGTATCGTCAACACAAAGTAGAATTACCGCCTATTATGAATTCAACAACATCAATAGACTGGCTCACCTTGTCTTTAATGTTCACATCAATACCAGGAGTGGAAAGGAGTCTTTCCACACAAGTAGTATAACCTTCCATTGCAGCAAGGTGCAATGGAGTATCACCATCCTGGAGTTAGTCAATAGTTCATTCAACATGGTTGATACAATCAGAATGTACACATATGCATGCAGTACATGGTCATTTTAATAGACACATATGTACATGTATTCTGAAGGTCATTGAAATATTGCAGGAGGCGAAGGTATAGCTGGGGGGGGGTGGAGATAAGTGGAAGGGATGGGTAATGGGTTTATTTTTGACATACTGTACAAGTCAAATGCATCCCCTAGATAGTGTCCTAACACCATAGAATGTCTCTACTGAGGGATGGGCACATAAGCTCCTTTTAAAAGTTTTTCAGCACCTTCTGTTTTGTAGATTAATATGTGGATGAGGGGTTGTGATGTGTGCTAAAGCAGAATGGGTATGTCATAGCCTTAAAAGTGCTTCCAATCAATCATACAACCAACTCAATAGTAAACTGCCAATTCCTATCTACATGTAGGTGCTTCCAAGCTAAAGGTCTAAAGTACTGCCTGCAGCAGAAGACATTTTCTAATAGGTCAAGGGGTAAGCATCTAACAAGCCCTTCATTCCAATAGCTGGCAAAGGCTTTTTGTTTTCCCATTCATAACTCACAAGACATACCTTTTAAACTTAGTTATTAGTTACGCTGGAGGGATATGAAAAGCAAAGCGAGACTCCTGACTGCCATTAAAAACGACCTGAAGTGAATACTAAATTACCCATTCCAAGTAAAGCTCGCCCGTCCTAATATGGCCCCTTAACCACATGTGATGGATTTTACATACACAAGGGTGCATTCAGTTCTCATCTTCATATCATAGCCAATGTGTTGCTTGCTTCATCCAATAAGCCATGGTTAAATGTACCTACGTCAGTATTTTACTCAGGCTCCTCCCTCTCCCTAAACCCTCATACACACTCTGTATTATCAGTTACCCTGAACAGTGTCTCTCAATGTATATATAATACTCCAATCATGTCCACTCTGTACCTACTAGATTAAAACCTCCAACCCCACCTTTCCTTTAATGTAAACATAATAATGAAATGACATCATCAGACATTGTAAAACACTTCCCCCCCCCCCCCCCCCCCCCACCCTTGAATCTCCAGCTGCAAATCTCTCTGGGCCTATCTTCATACCAATGATCAAGACAACCTCGAAAGAACATTACATAATAGCGATAGTTAGTTAAAACTCCACTTGTCTATTCTACTGCAACAATTAATGTTAAATCAATGGACCATCTACATGTAGACGGTACTTCAAAGCATGTTTCGGGTATTAATATCCTGCAAAAAGCATTCATCGTCTTACTGAGCCATCTAAACAATAAATGAAATAGTCGCTTCACTGGCTCTCGGACCTCTCAATACTTTAATTTTGACACCGATTTTAACGTTTGAAGCGACTATTTCACAAACGATAAAAATGCTACCTACCCACGAGTTGTTTAACCTGTTTAGATGGCTCAGTAAGACAATGAATGTTTTTTGCAGGTTATTAAAACCAGAAACTTGCTCTGAAGTAGCGTCTACGTGTAGATGATTTCGATCAATTTCGTCTACGTGTAGATGGTTCGTTGATTTAACATTAATTGTTGCAGTAGAATAGACAAGTGGAGTTTTAACTAACTATCGCTATAATGTAATGTTCTTTCGAGGTTGTCTTGATCATTGGTATGAAGATAGGCCCAGAGAGATTTGCAGTTGGAGATTCAAGGGTGGGGGTGGGGAGGGGGGGGGAAGTGTTTTACAAATTTTAGTGTTTTACAACACTAATTTCAATGAACTGGCTCACTTCATCTCCAATGTTCACATCAACATCACGAGTGCAAAGGAGATGTTCCACACAAGTAGTATGACCTTCCCTTGCAGCAATATGTAACGGAGTATAACCATCCTGGAGTGGGTACAAAATTAATTAGTTCTGACAACATGGCCTGGTGGGTATGGTACATGGGCAAGTCAGCAACTGTACATGTTTTCTGAAGCTGATTTAAATGTTGCTACAACAAGGTGAAGGAGGAGCAGGGGTGGTGGGGGGAGGGGGGGGGGGGGCAAAGGCATAATTAAGCAGGATATTTGCATGTTTTGTTAACAGTCTGTACAAGTGAAATGTATCCCCAGGATGGTGTTTTATACCCACACAATGCCTAAACTGATGGATGGGCACCATAACATCATTGTGTTGCAGCACCTTCTGGTTTTGCATATCCACAGGGGGTGGGGTGGGTTGGGGGTGGGTTGCAATGTGGTAAAAGAGAACAGGTTTCATGCTTTAGAAGCGCTTCCAATCAAACAGACCATCAACCTCGTATCTAGGTGCATCCAAGCTGAAGGTCTAAACATACTACATTAGCATTCACTGCCTGCAGTCGATGTCATTCTGTTAGTACAAGGGGTAAGAAAGCCCTTCATTGCATTAGCTGGCAAGAGCATTTGCACTAACAAGGACAGACCTTGTAATAGTAATGCAGAAGGGATATTTTAAAAGAGGCTTCATGACTGTCATTAAAAAGTACCTCAAGTGAATACCGAATTACCCATTCCAATTAAACCAAACCAGTTCTGTGAATGTGCTTGAATGTAGTGAATGTAGTTCTCATCTTCACACAATGACGCTAGCCTCCTCCAATAGGTCATGGTTAAATAATAACTCTGTGCCTAGATAAAACAAATACATAAACCCATTACATCACAACTATTTCATCTCTCAGGCATTGTCAGTGAACATAATGAAACCAACTCCCAATGCAACATCAACTGAATCACCAGCCAATCAGGGGGGGGAGGGGGGGGGGGGGGGGCAAAATGGGCCCGTACCCTCCCATCCTCACGTAAAATTAAAAATGCAACATAAAAAATATCATTATGGCCTGCATCTTCACAAGAACATGAAAATGAAAGATCCTACACTTGAATCGATTCTTAATACAACTTGTAAAATTTGTGCATGCAGCTTGCGCATGATTGCATGCATTATTCTGTATATACATACATATCTGACAGCTAGTGCATTTTTAATCAATACTGCAAAAAGTAGGTTGGAAAATTTAGTAGTAGATGTGCATGTTAGAAAAGATGGGAGTGACTCATAGTCTTTGGACACGCCCTGTTCCTTGGCGGTAGTCATTGCCGTTCAGTAAGAAGGCTTATTGGTTAATCGATTCAAGTGTCGAATCTTTCATGTTCTTGCGAAGATTAGCAAATGTCAGGCCAACATCACTAAGACTTGTTCAACTGAAGCACTCATTGCAGGAACTCCAAGATATTGTCTTGCCATTTTTGCAATATGAGGAAATCGATTCTCATTTTGTTGCCACCAAACCAATGGATCACTTCTAGCTGAAATTGCAGAAATGCTTAAATATTGGTCACATTCCTCCGTGTCTGACATGATAGGTTTAGAGGCTATCTTCTTCAAAAAATAAAAAACCTTCTATGCTAATACCAAGTCCCAACATCTTCGGCAATAATATAGCCTCAGCAAGTTCTGTCACCTCGACTTCCTCATTTGACCATAGGCAATCAAACTTATAGTGTTTCCCCAAAATATACAATGATGTAAAGAGGGATTGGAAATGGATCACTTGAAGATCTACTAATAGCCTTGAAAGGAACAACTTCTAAACTAATCATTTGTTATTATTCGGTACTACCATCAGATGAATGAAACTGCTGCTCTGTCTGGAGGCGGGGAAGTGGGATGGGGGGGATCCCACTTATCTAGAAAAGCTGTCCTTGTCAAATTCGATGTATGTCATTCTTATTTTTCTGGCAATGGATGTACATGTAAATAGGCTAGATTGTGTATCCATCATATGTTTTAACCCATAAAATATGTTCTGTATTATAGGTGAATTCTTCCAAGGTGATATAGGTAGAATAAGATTAAATCTAATTAAGGACACAAAATGCATTGACCATGTTATGTTCAAGGATTTCGAAGGACACGTGTCCCTTCTTCATGGGTGCCATTTGATTTTGATCGATCGTTGTTATCCAAGTTAGTAGCAAAAGAAGTCATGTAATGGCAAATATCAGAGACCATCTCTCCAAATGCGTTCCAAAACATTGTAAGAAATCGTTCCAACGTTAATTAGTGGTCATTAGCCCTGTTTCAGCCCTAGCAGCCATACACCCCCTCCCCTCCCCCTTCATACATAATGCCCCTCCCAAATTCCGGATCCGCCATGTAGGTTGTGGTTCATTTGTTTTACCATGAACACGAAAGATTACCAAAAATGGCAATTTACATAGGCACTGACCAAAGATAATATACATAATACTCTGATCTTACCTCGTTAGTTGAATTTACAGATACTCCACTTTCGATCAATCGCTTCACTTCATGAATATCATTTCTCTCTGCAGCATCTGCAAGTTGTACTACCTGTAGCCAGATAACAAAATTATACATGATCAAGCTCGACTCACGACACATAGGCCAAGTGCCGGAGTTCGATTGCTGCGATTAGCATAAATAGTGATCGGCATAGTCCCATTTAAAGGGACATACAATAATTGCACTGTAGTCTCGTCCCCAGACCCATATGACGTACTGATTATCGCTGTAAACAGCCTGGGGACGCTAGTGTATTGTAAGTTTATATGATATTCCGGCATAATCCGCAAAAATACATTCTCACGGGAACTAATCAAACACCCAATCACACGATTTTGGGACCAGTACCACTGCCCAAAAGTGAATCGTTTACAAGACAAGTCAAGAAAGCTGTAACAACGCTCTACAGACGATCGAGCTTATGTAATTATATGAACAGACATGTCTTCAGCACCCTACCGTGACTTAACCTGAAGAAACAATACACCACATGTAGTATACAGCCTCCGATCGTCCCAGGTTCAGAGATGCTAGCGCTCATGTTTATAACTTTCTGGATTTTATTATGGCCAACTCCATAATAAAATATCAATGAAATAGCCGGCGGAAGGATGCAGACTTGCAGACGTGTCAATAAGGGGGAGGGTGCGGAGGCTTTTGAAAAAGTATGGTAGATTGGTAGTTGGCTTATGGAACCTCACGGTCGCACATAGTTGTTTAAATAGTACATATATAATGGTAATTACACAGAAGTTATGCGCTTCGGGAAAGTCAGGTTGTCCTGAAAGAACATTTTCCGATCAAGAGGGGCTACAAGATTAACGCTAGCGTGGATTTATATTTTAACACTAAATACAATACGTTTACACGACACAATCTTTCTGTGCCAGCATGATACTGTACGGTACGGCATGGTTAAAATTCGACGCTTGAACACTGCCAAAACCATACAGTCGCTCGACTGTGGTAGATTGCTATATGATAGCAAGAGAGGATGCGTAGTAGCTTGTTTCCATAGTATTAAAATGGCGTGGTAGTTGATTCATTAATATTGTAGCTAGCTATAGTTACGGCCGCCACATAATCCCAAATAATCAGCATAGTCATATTTAGCTGTTCCGTACCATGTCGTACCAAAGATATGTCGTTGAACATTGAATTTTATTAGGATTAGGTTCCCCCCCCCCCCCCCCCCCCCCCCCTCTGTCGGCCCCCCACTGACTTTTGGGCAGTGGCCAAAATCGTGAGTGGGTTTTGATTAGTTCACGTGAGAATACGGTTTTGCGAATTATGAAAACATACATTATGAACAAAAACTAATCAGAACAAGTTTGGTATACGCGTGGTTCCAGACCCTAGTATAATCTACGTACGCATTCTAGATACGTGATCATCGTTACATCAAGTGGGTCTGGGGACGAGACGAGTTGCACCCAGCAATACTTACTTCCTAATATGGCAACCCAAAAGGGTATTTTGTTACTTGCTTTTAAAAGTACTGAACCGTCTTCGTTGAAGCTCTGAAGTGTGTTAAAAGTGTGATTGCCCACCTAAGTGGCGCGCAGGTAGTAAGCGAACTGATTCAGAACCGATTACCAAAAGGGTCCACCACCTAACTTGGGCGTGGCCCGACTATACATACATACACCGTCACCCACATACCATTTCTTAACAAGCCGGATAGTACTGCGACCGTTGTGTCACGTACGTACCTTGTCTGTCGGCGTTGTCATTTTTTGTTAGTGACAGCGAGCCAGGCACACGCAATTATTTTCGACCTGCGAAATCGATATGTTGGAGGCGTAACTCCAGGAAGTTATTTGAATAACCTATAATGACAAATAATGATTTTGTGTATTCTAGGGTATTCCTGTCGTTAGCGTAATGGATCTCCGCGTAGTTCCATTGTCTATACACTGGCGGACGGAGGGGGGGGGGTTGGGGGGGTTGCAACCCCCCCTTTCCTCCTATTACATAATACGCAAAATGCGGCATAAGTAAAAAAAACTCGTAATTTTTTCATGCATTTTAGCACACCGAATTAACGTTTTCAAAAGCTTCCGCGCTTCGCGCGGGAGGGGGCACATCCCCCTCCCGCACCCTCCCCCTTTTGGTGATCTTCCTCCACTACAACCCCCCCTTTCTTTAAATCCTGCGTCCGCCACTGCTATATAGAGAGGTATCTCCTATACAGATGGTCCGGGATTGAGGGCCGATCTCAATCTTTAGTTTGAACTCCTCTGATGGAAGCGTTTCACACAGCCAACCTGATAAAGAATGTTGTGTTGAACTGAACTTTTCAGCACAAAGAGTATATAAAGCATACATCAATATAATACATACGTACGTAGTATTTTTTTTTCATAAGCTTTCTTTGGCTTTGTAGGGTGTTTTAAACCGCTCCAAACGCTTGAGCGTCCGGTTTTAGTCATGAATAAATAAATCCAAATCAATCGACTAATTAATTTCTGCTGCAAATTGGCTGCAAGGGTCCCGACTCGTTTATAAGCTAAATTGTCTTGGATGGGTAGGCATCTACCCAGGATGCATGGCCTTTGAACCAATATGTTCCAGATTGTCATTCAATACAAGACGTGAAATTGTCATGACAATCTGAACGTAAATCGTTCTGTACCAGGCTTAATGGTTGTGTATGATGTGACATGCCACACCCAATTTTAATTTGCTTGGGTGATAGGGCAGAGAACTACAACATGCATATGGCGATGCAGATCAGTGCGTATCTTTCTTCAATTCCATTGGAGGCTTGAAAACGCTGAACAGAAAAGCTGAAAATCAGTGGCGTAACTCTACCCATCAGGTATAGTTATAAAGGGCTTTGAAACGATGTATGATGTAACGAGACGGCTCACTTTCAAGCTTGGAGACCTGTACTCATATTTAGTGAATAGAAACTCTCAGGAATCACTAATGACAGTAGGAGTGACTTTCGAAACTTGGACTCTGCAGCTGATGCCGTAGAATAATATTTTTACTGATGCTTAGTTAGACTGCCATAATTAACGGCTCGGATCGCTATGTCATTTGTGACTGTCCTATTGATCCATTTCCCCTGTTGAATGAGCGATTGGTTTCAATTTAGTGCTGCAAACAAAACAACGAGCTAATTTTTCCGGGATCTACCTCAGCACCCTTCTCAGATACAATATATCCCAAATACTACCCACTTTTGCACAGGATGTGGCATGCACTTGCTTGGCTTGATTTTAAATCCAGCCTTTTGCAATCTTGCAAGTACCTAGCTCCTCCAGTCTCTGGAGGTGCTCCCCACCATTTGGCTAAATACAATAGTATCATCAAAATACACCAGACATGTGGACCAGTGCAAACCCCTCAACTCCAATTCCATTAACTTTGAAATGTGCTATGGACAGGCCAAATGGCATAAGCTTGAATTGATAGAATCCAAAGGGTGTGCTGAATGCTGTTTTCTTTCTGTCCTCTGCTTCTAACTCAACTTGCCAGTAACCACGTGCACTGGTGAGTTCCAGAGTAGAAAACCAGTGTGCTCCACCAAGAGTGTCTAAGGTTTCATCTATACGGGGAATAAGAGAAAGTAGGTGAGGAGAGGCTGGTGTGCTCTTACAGGTTGGACCACACCAGACAAAGTATAAGGTGTTCTTGTGGTAGATGACATGCCACAGCAGTTCATATTGGGGACAGGCTACGTGGAAGCACAGTATTGTGTCATAAATCTCAACACCAGAACATTAATTCTTGGTATGGATTCTCATATTGTCCCATTGTATTCCAGCAAGCAGCCATCTGTCTGCCATGTCATTGTGGGAATGCGACACAACGCATGCACACTTTTAAAACACTACATTTAAATGCGCATCCTACTTTTGCACCATTGTCAGTCTGCGGGTGGTAGGGAGTCATCCAAATCGGGTGAACGCATAACAATCGATACAATTCAGTGCGAAGTTGGGATGTGAAGGTCGACTTTGATCTGTCAGGTTTTCAGAAGAGATCCCCTCTCTTGCGAAGAGCTTTACCAGCTATTCGGCACACATTCTATGAGTCAATATACCTCATAGAACTGCCTCCGGGTACCTGTTAGCATAAGCACATGCATATTACCATGCACTACATACCGGTACTCCTGGGGAGAGGACCCACAATGTCCATTGCAATCCTTTTGAAAGATTCGTCCACAATAGGTAGAGGGATGAGTTGTGCACGTTGGGGCAAATTCTGGCTCACAATACCCATAAAATTCTGCAATGTCTCTTCACTGTGTTGGCCAGTAAAATCTTTGCAGCATATAGTCTGTGGTCTTATGGTTTCCCAGGTGCCCAGCTAATTGGGTGCTATGTGCCAATTCCATTACCACTTTGAAGACAACACTTCCCTTCACGATACAACAACCCCTTCCTCCACATAAGAATAACTCCTTCCTCACCATTCTCTTTCCAACGGATAGCCTTTAGAGTAGGATCTGCCTCTTGCAGCACCTTCAGCTCCTCAACGGAAATCTCTCGCAATTTGTCTCCTATGGGCGGGTCTGGACACACATTCAACCTGTGCTCCTGCCTGTTCTGTCATTTTCTGAGTTGGCATTTCCTTCCCACCCTGGAATACTTAAATTTGTATCATCCATCTCATTCCCTATAGCTCCCATGTCTGTTCAGCAAAAGTAGGAGTTCGGTGTACTCCAGAAAGCTTATTCTTCCTCCTCTGCTTTCCTCTTACACGTAGCTCCAGCTCTTAGGATATAGTGCTATATCATCAGTGCAACTAAAAACTGCACTCCAGTCCTCTAGTAGCTAGGTTCTAGACACTAGGTCTGCTCTTATACCATCGTCCTAGTGCATCATGTGTCTAAGTATATGCTGTCACGAATCTCGGACTCAATTTTGTTTGAGTCCTAGTTCTCCCACTCCAAATAACACAGCGCATTGCTTGGTCAGTTTCGGGAGATGTGACCCCTCTTCCCATCGTTGTAGCAATTGATCCCCTACGTCGTTTCCTGTTGGCCGTTGGTAGATCATGGGGGAGTGTCTCCGTCTTTCACTTATATTGGGGACGCATCCGCTCTTTTTCCACCCTCCTGTGGACCTCTCGACCATGCTTTTCTCTCCTCCATGCAATCGCTGACTGTAGTTCTGCCTCTGCCGCGTTCGGAGATAGCTATCAGCCAATTACGCTGCCTAAGTAGCTGTTTTGGGCTTCCTCTCTGTTACCCGAATCTTTATGCCGATTGTAGCATGTCCAGCAGCTGCTCCATCACCATTAGGTTCCGGACCTCATCCACATTTTTGCAACTCTTCGTCCATTTCTGGAAGAGATCGTTAATTCACACCATCTGCTCGCTTACCGTTTCTTCACCCTTCCTACTAGTCTGGGGACCAGACCCATGGCATAATTGTGCATTGGGTCTGGCCAAACGTGCATACCCGAGTTGTTCTGATTAGTTTATTGTTTATACGATATTCATACGCCACAAAACCATGCCACGAGCCTGAATTTAATCAACACCTACCCTACGCGTGCGTGACTTCATACGATGATCCATTGGAGTCAGAATGCAGTCAGAAGCCTTTGTCGAAACGGATACGCCACCAGATTCAGTTACGGTAGGAAAAACGCCAGGGGGTTTGTTTTCCAATCTCTTGTTACATGCCTAATTTAGATCGAGATAGGGTACCCGTCAGGAAAGAAGCTGTATAACATCAACTCCGGTGGATGGAGAGACATAGCCAAGTGTGTTGCTAGACAAAGCAGCTCAAGCCTCGTAAATCGTTGCTTCAGTGAACCGAAAATTCGTGACTGTATGCTAAGAAAAATAGGTAGCGTTTTGAAAGAAGAGATAAAACGAATGTGTGCACACAAAACACGTTCAAAGTTTAGGGCTGGGTCATTTAATACAATTCAGAATTTCAAGTGGATTGAACTATTGGATGATTTGAAAATGCATACCCCAATCTTGTTCAATATACTTCATGCCTGTACTGATACAAAGTTCAACAGGGGAGCCACGATTTGTGTCTGTGCCGGTATATTGTTCAAGTTTCACTTCTCGCATGTGAACTTGATCCAAAAAATGATATCAGTCATCCTTCATGCTGGTCATTGTGGAAAGAAGGTATATCAAAGGTTTCTATATTTGCACGCATGACTTACATTGTATTATTTTATGCTGCAGGTGTATACAAGGCTATCACGCCTAGGGCTCTGTATGACTCACAGTACAGTTGTAGGACTTCATGAGGCCTCTGGGAAAGATTTTGATGGTAGCGTTCTGAAATGGCGTGACATGCTGCAAGCGAATTGTAAACATGTCGAACAAAGGAATGTTTCCATCTTAGATGAAATGTTAGATGATGCAGGAGATAGTGATAGTGATGATGAAAGTGAAGATGAAAGCAGTGAAAACGAGAGTGAAGAAGCTCAAAACAGTGAAGATGAAGCATGTGATGAAGAGATGGAAGGTTGTGATCCTGGCAATGTGGATAGTGATATGGATACAGATGAAGAAACAATCTCATGTAGCAGTAATGATGAACATGACACTAATAGCATGAATGAGCAGCAAAGCACTGCAGTGTGTTTTGCTAAAAGACCTGTACCATGTACAGAAAGTCTGGCATCTGCATGTATCCAAGTCGTTCAACCACCAGAAGTACTGCTAGAATATCAAGATGTCGTGGAAGTACCTAAATTAAAATGTGAGCTAGGGTTTAAGATCTGTGGAGATAACATTGACAAAAATGTTAATTCACGATATTTGCGTCTAGAAAGGCAAAATACCTCACTCCATTACTTCCACATGTTTGCTGTGCAAAATAGAATAAATTTCAGTGAACAGAATGATCAATGTCCTGTTTTCCAGCCAGATGCTGTTAAAGACATAGCAAAAAGCATTCTACCATCTTTGCATGATGATCAAGAACTGAAAAAGAATATTGGTATAATTGTTTCAAGGATTTTGGTGAAGCATTTGAAGTTCTTCAAGTTGTCATTTGATGATCTTGTACAGTGGCATATCAAGCACCCTTTTTATGAAGAAATGTCATCTAAGTCTACAGTGGTAAGCTATAGACATTTACAAGAACATTTATAATGCAATGATTGCCATAGGTTCCATTGGGAGTTCTTCGCAAGAATGAGAATAAGCCACAAGAAATGCTTGAGATTCTTACTCACCTTCATCTGTACATACCAAGAATCCATCACTATCATGAAAAAGTCATCAGCACAGGTGCAGATGTTGTCATTGATGAAACCGCATTGTATCCAATTCTAATGGGTGGAGACCAATTGACTGCAGCAAGAGCCAGGAGTGCATTGAGACTGAAACTAAACAGCTATACCCCATGCAAGAAACTAGAAGGAATTGTACCTGTTGTTGAAGACTGGCACACAAAAGTAAATCTCCTCAAGGTATGATACGCAATTTTGTCAGTTTAGTGAACACTCACTTCTTCTCTTTCAATAGCTAATATGGAAATACTATTACAGTAAAAAGTCCTCTGCAGAACATGGTACTCTATACCAGCTACGCAATGCAATCCATCGCACTAATGTTGTGTCAAACCCAAAAAATAATTATAATGCATGTGATGACTTTTTTGTTTTAGTGGTAGAGAGTCACATCATCAGCCTTACAATGGATATGTTCAATATGACTGATATGGATCAGACTCCTGAAATTGATGATCTTAACCATATTGAAACCTTGTGGATGGAATCAGCAGAGTCAAGAAGGAGAGTGTTACAAACAATAACGACGAAAATAGTGGACTCATTGAATTTAGTTTTTAGCAACTCTGAGACACTTAAGACAACTGATGACAGAGTCAAGCTCTATGGTGAACAACTACTAAGTCTGGGCTGTTTCTATTTGGAGTATTCTGATGCAATTAGAGAAGGGGATGGAATTCGTGTCCTTCGTTGTTGGAGGTACATGTTGCCTATGTTTGTTAGCTCTCAGCATAGAAATTATGCAATGGAAGCTCTGAACTTGCTTTTGCAGCATGATTTTTTCTTGTCACCTCGTCAAGCTTCAGAACTTATATGGAGTCGATTTGTAAACATATCTGGTCAGCCAGGGCACAACATACCATGTGACCTACACCTGGAGCACCTTAATCGTATTCTAAAAGGTTGCATTAACAACTTAGGTGTCAACAAAACTGAACGAAGTATTAGTAGAGTCTCCAAAGCTCTTGGAACCATAGCACCATTCCTGTACAACTTTGATCAACAATGCAATGTTTCAGAACAATCTGGATTTCATAGCAAAGCAAGTACAGAGAAAGACATGAAGGTTCTTGTTCATGAGTTGAGAGGGATTTTTACGCCTGTAAATCAACACCGCAAACATAGAACATACCCACATCCCAGAGATCCTTTGCACAGGTTAAGCAAAGAACAAATTAATACATGGATTGTAGAGCATGTGACATTTTAAAATTGCTGCTGGCATTATGCACATTATGTTTTGTTTAGTTTACAGTGCATTTATCACACACACACTGTACCCGACATATGTCACAACAAAGACATTTAGGTGTTATGTCAACATGTTCGAAATAATCAGTTTCATGAAACAATACATCTCTTCTGCAGATGGTTGTGTTCAGTTGATACTGCAGCATGCTTTGTTCACAGTACCTGTTCTGATGGTTGACAATGTATAGTGTAGCACTTGCAAAGTTTCCATCTCTTCCACCTCTCCCTGTTTCCTGAATGTATGACTCTATATCATCAGGAGCACCAAAATGTATAATATGACGCACATCAGGACAATGAATGCCCATTCCAAATGCAGAGGTGGCACATACAATCCGTAATGAAGATTGCTTGCTGAATGACTGAACAATCTGTTGTTTGACTTCATCATCAGTGCAACTAGTGAACATTTCAACAAGTCTAAATGTAGTTACATCTGGGGCATCGAAAGGATCTAAAAAATTAACTCCCAGACCGTTTTTGAAGTACACATACAGATTGCAACAATCCTCAAAACGTCTGCAATATATTATAACACGAGGGTGTGATGTTTTTAACTGTTTCATAGAATCCAACAAAGGAGAGAAAGTATTCACAAGAGTAGTGAACCTTGAAACACAGTAGTACATGTTCTTCTTGCAGGTTGGTAGTAATATTACAATAGGATCAATCATTCCAATTATCTTCATAACATCACATCTGAGAGAGGCATTAGCAGTTGCTGTTAATGCAAGAACGTTGATATTTTTTGGAAGTATGCTTCGTATTTCCCCTATTCTGTGCAAAGTTTTTCTAAACGTGTCACCCCTATATAGTACAGTTTAGAAATGCACAATTACATTGTATATCATAGACATGTACACCCAATAAGACCATACCATTTCTTAACAGTATGTGCTTCATCAATAACAAAGCACTTTATTCTTGTAGCGTAGGTGACATCTTGAAGAAGTCTTCTCCACCTTTTATTCTCTAGAAGTGCCTCGGGGGTGAAGTACAACAGTTGAAAGTTTCCTGCAATGGCATCCTTGATCATTGCATGACTTGATGTGCTCGTAATAAATCCAGCAGCCAAACCTCTTGACACAAACAATGAAACCTAATTTAGAAGGTGACATTTAAAAATATACTGATGTTCTTAGCCGCAAAATGTTACCTGGTCTTGGATTATTGCAGTTAGAGGTGTAACAACTACAACAATAGAATGATTTTTCACGCCATCCAATTCGTCAAACATGATTGGTAGGCAAGCGTAGCATAAACTTTTTCCATATCCAGTAGGCAAAACAGCAAAAACATCTCTTCCAGTAGCAATAGATAACAAAACTTCTATTTGGTGCTCCTTCAAGGAAGCATAACCCAATTTTTGAGCCGCATAATGTGCCGAATCTTTGACAAGGCTATGCGAAGTCTTGACGTATATATATGAGCTGGATTATCTATGTAAGAATGTGCAATAGCCTACCGTGACTGAATCTGGTGCTGTAACCGTTTCAACGAACACTTCTGAATGCATTTTGCCGCGTTTACTACAACTGAGATATGAAGTCACGCACGCGTAGGGTAGGTGTTGATTAAATTCAGGCTCGTGGCATGGTTTTGTGGCGTATGAATATCGTATAAACAATAAACTAATCAGAACAACTCGGGTATGCACGTTTGGCCAGACCCAATGCACAATTATGCCATGGGTCTGGTCCCCAGACTACTTCCTACAGCATCTCCAGATCTACGCCTGTACGTTTCCTCTGAGATGTATACTTGCGCAGTGTGGCCTCCTTCAGTAATTAATTGATAGGTACCAGCCTCCTCTGCTTTCATTGCTGCATAGCCATGCTGCACCTTACCCGCGCGTCAGTTTTGGAGCCATGCAATTTCAACGACCAGTTCTCCTCTGTTACTACATACGAACGCATAATACGCTCGAAGATTGCCAGATCTACGAGTTAAGTTCGTTCTATTCTGACAGTTCAGCAACTTTATCTCACTTTCATGAGTTGTCCGAGAATCTTATAACAGATCATCTGTCCGTCATCATGGGCGTCCCCAGCTTTTCTGGAAGGAGGGGGCCAGGATAGGGCAAGGGGGCGCCACTTGACAGCCGCGTATACGTTGTCCACTTTCGGCCGATTCAACCAGTGGGGGGGGGGGGGGGGGGGGGGGCTGATGGCAGCTTTCGGCCAATTCAGTCAATGAGGTGTCCGCGCTCTCGGCAGATTCAACCAGTGGACTGTGGATGCTGTCCGCTTTGAATTCAGCCAATTCAGCCAGTGGGGGTGCGCATGTTGTAAACAGGGGGGGGGGGGGGGGGGGGGGGGCGCCATTCAGTCCCGAAGGGGGGGGGGCCATGGCCCCCCCTGCCCCCCCCCCCCCCCCTGCATGGGGACGCCCATGGTCATGTCTCAACCAGACTACACTTCGCAGGCCAGCACCTCCATCTGCTCTCATTTGAGCTCTCTTCAGCGCCGCTGCCTCCCGTTGCCTTTTCCACTCGTATTCGTATTGTGCCTCTCTGTCCTAGATTAATACAGGCGCGGACGTACGAAAACTATCAATGCAGATTGCCTAATTTACTGCCGGCTGTGAAAATATTATCGAAGGGCTGGGGGAGGGGGGGATAGATCTGCTACTGTACAGGGGCGGATACAGGGTTTTCCAAAAGGGAGGTTGAGACCCGCAATACGATATGCGGGGGGGGGGGGGGGGGGGGGGGGGGTGTCCGCTTCAGGTCCGATACGAAAAGCGGGGGGAGGGGGGGGGGGGTTGCTATCCGCTTTAGGCCCGACACGAAAAGCGGGGGGGGGGGGGGGGGGGGGTGGTGTGCTGTCCGCTTCAGGCCCGATACGAAAAGGGGTGGGGGGGGGAGGTGCTATCCACTTAAGGCCCGATACGAAAAGCGGAGGGGGGGGGGGGGGGGGGGGGGGTGCTGTCCGGTGTAACAGGATAGTCTGTCCCCCCGGATAGCTTGTCCGCCTACGGACAATGCATCCTAGGATACATTGTCCCCCTTTTAGGTTAGACTGTCCCCCCACCATCGACATATACATTTGTGTCTGATCTGAAGTTCTCCATAGGCCCATAGCGGACGGGGGACTCCGTATACTATGGATTACTTCCGTTCCAACACGTGCCGTCAGTATCAAAGAGTTAAAGATGAGCGTTAGTGAGGACAAAAATATTACAAAGGAGGCGCTGTTGTACAACGACATTTATAAGTACTTACTCGAAGGCGCGTATCGCGAAGAAGCAACTAAAGGATGAAAAGAGAATGATCAGAAGAAGTGCTGCGTTGTTCTTTGTAAAAGATGGTCTACTGTTTCGAAAGGACGAGTTGCGAAAAGAAGGAAAGCAGTGACACCTCATAAAATCAAGGACCATGCAGGTCTCCCCCCACCACCCCCGCCCGCCGACCACATCTCAAAGAATTCTTACGCTATATCAAACATTGACCACACCTATTACGAAATAGCGCACGAATTTGAATGTTGGATAGACACAGGATTGAGAGGCATAGTGGTATACAATGAAAGGAAAAAGCGTCAATAAATGAAAATGACCTGTATTTAGCGCACACTATATGCATAAACCCCTATAAATAGATGCAAGTCCCAGTTGTGTTCATCCTTAGTTGCCATACTCAGTAAACTCAACAATGCATGGTTAAACCGTTTAATCAGACCATCCGACTGAGGATGGTATGGGTTAGTTCTAGTCTTACTAACTCTTAACAAGGTAGATTCAAAGTTCTGACCTTGGTCAGTGAGTAGGAAATCAGTGAGTAGGAAATCAGGGACACCAAAGTGACTCACAAACCACTGATGTCTCAGCCACAGTAACTGCTTCCATGTTTGGTATGGCAAATGCCTCCATCCATTTGGTGAAGTAGTCACCAATAACAAGTATGTATTTATTACCTATCACAGACTGAGGTAATGGTCCCAGGTTATCCATTGGCACCCGCTGAAATGGCTGACTGGAGAGTTCTCTCTGCAGTTTAGCCTAAACTTATTGTTGAATCCAATGGGTTGCGTCATCTTGGGTAGTTGTTCATTGACGTATGTAGATGAAATTCAGTATAAGATGTGAGTGTCTATTGTGAAATAAACACCCCACCTTCTGCAAAAAAAAACATTTTATGACCCACGCATTGACAATTAACGGTGTACGTGAAGAACACGCACGCGGAAAAAAAACGATAAGCTCATACCTTGTAGAGTTCTAAATCAGAACCCCCACCTCAACAACCGTCTGGCCTGCTTGGTTCGAGAAGTAATGGAGCTCCCCTACATTAGGGTCATTCTGATGGTGTTTGCCTGCTTGGGAGTACATCTAGTGGAGCCCTTCTATGCTAGAAACATAGAGAAGGGAGCCACCCATACAAAAGCTCAGGGATTTCTACAATGGTCTTTACATCAGCCTGGGCAAACCAATCAGTGAATAATACACCTGGTTCACGTAACCAGAATTCAGTGCAGTTTCAGAGGAGTTATTCCAGGGTTATAAAAATAACTACAAGCCAGAGGTGCTGAAGTCTGTAACTGAGATGGCAAATGAGTACATGGAGGGTGTGGTCAAACTGACCAACCTAGCTGCCCCATCTACAAAAGTTACTAACTAGATAGAGGAGAAACTATGGAATTGATGAGAAGTCTTTCCCACAGCAGTATGCAGTTGAGGAGCAGGCAACCAACATAGACGACCGCCAGTGCAAAACATTGGTACGGAGAGGCAGGTGTGGTAAGGTGGACTATAGGTTGAAAAAGCTTGACACATTGCCTGCAGTGAGCAGATCCATCATTCTGCAGATATGTCAGCACCTGAGGGACCAGGCCAATAGAAACAAGAACTGATCTTATTAAGTGTCTGAGTAACAACAAAATGACTACCACTTGGTGCATCATGAAGCTGATGCAATATGGAACGAACCATATCCTGGGGAATAAAAATTATTATGACCTTTTCCTGGCACATCCTCCCATTCGCTGAAAAGCACCCCATTTATCATCATGAGATGATCACGCTGTGACCAGAAAGTCTGCACCCAGTATTCACAGTTCTTTGAAAATCCTGCTGGACACTGGTTCTTTTCAATCCATACCAGGACCTGTTTCAGATCATTGTCAGATCATTGCAACTCTGCCTTTGCTCAGCTGATGATGAACCATGTTAAAAAGTTAACAAGACTAACAGCACCCATTCCTGGCAACTCTGAAAGCCCACATTGTTTGCATGGAAGTCTTGACAAAGGGTCAGCATTGCCGTGCTTGACACCAGGACGATGCTGAACTTTGAAATCATATTAAGACAGGATTTCCACCATCTAGCAACCTGTCCCCGTGGATCCTTAATGTTCCATAACCACTGAAGTGCACTGTGATCGGTGCGACAAAAAACTGATTGCCCCACAGGTAAGGTTTGATATTTGAACTGCCCATACAAGAGCCAACATTGCACAATGAGTGGTATAGTACTGTTGCTCAGGTTTGGTGAGCACAGGACTTTAGCATATGCAAACACACACCTGTCATTTTGCTGGGAGAGTACCACACCAACTCCATCCAGGCTTGCATCAGTATCCATGGTAAACACTGCGTGGAAGTCAGGAAATGAGAGTATTGGAGGAGAGATCAGATGTGTCTTGAGGGAAATGAAGGCATCTTCACACTGCATGCTTAGACTGCAACCACTCTCTGGATTTTTCTGTCAGATGTGTAGGGGTGCAGCTATCTGGTCAAAGTTTGGGATAAACTTGTGATAATATGAGGCAAACCCAAGGAAATGTTGCAAACTCTCCTGATTCAGAGGGGAAACCCAACTAGAAACACAGCTAATTTTTCTGGGATCTTCCTCAACACCCTTCCTGAGAAGGGTGTTGAGGTAGATCCGCACTTGCTTGGCTTGATTTTCAATCCAGCCTGTTGCAATCTAGCAAGTACTTCCTCCAGTCTCTGGAGGTGCTCCCCCACCATTTGGCTAAATACAATAATTATTATTATATCATCCAAATACACCAGACATGTGGACCAGTGCAAACCCCTCAGCACCAATTCCATTAACTTTTGAAATGTGCTAGGTATGTTGGACAGGCCAAATGGCATAACCTTGAATTGATAGAATCCAAAGGGTGTGCTGAATGCCGTTTTTTTCCATCCTCTGGTTCTAATTCAACTTGTCGGAGGGAGCAATATCAGTAATTCGATCAACCATATGCTTAATGCTGCTAGAAACAAGTTTTTCTGTACGGGATACTGGGGTATGTACCCCATCACAGTTTAAGACTGTCAAGAACCCCAGCGCTGCACTCGTATCCGACAGGGAAAACAGTGAGGAATCAGGTAACTCATGTAAGGTAGCCTCGATAGAGAAACACTCTTCACAAGTGGAATAGTTGACGAAGACTGCAGCTGAATTAACTGCGCGATCAAAGGAAAATAGAAAGCCACCGCAATGATGCATGCATGGCAAATTAAATTTTGTCAGGACTTTTAAACAAGCTGGTCATCTTCATCGCGACTGCCGGCTGAGGTAACCAGGTATTCAACAGAAGAAGGATGCAATAAGGTACATTTTCAGTTGGTGCATGCATGCATACAGTGAACTGGTTTGTGGAGGGCCACCAAGTTTCTATGTTGGTGGATACAGGTTCATCGGTCACTCTTTTACACAAAAGAGGTTTGGGATAATGTGCTGTGCAGACAAAATGAACTTGTCGCTTCTACAATACTTATTATGGCAGTGAATGGCGAGCGTTTGGCAGTAAGTGGGGAGGCTGATGTGCTCTTACAGGTTGGACCACACCAGACGAAGCATCAGGCTCTTGTGGTGGATGACATGTCTAAGAAGTTCATATTGGGGACAGACTGCCTGGGAGCACAATATTGTGTCATAAATCTCAACACCAGGACATTAATAGTTGGTATCAGGAACTACGATAGTAGTTCCTATATAGGAATTGACCCGGGTCGTGAATATCATTAAAAAAACACGACCCGCGTATAACTCGCGTACCAAGAAACGGATAGTTTAGCCCTTTGTTCCTATCGAACCAGAAGGCAAAGACGGTCATTTTAATGTTTTGTTCCGGTCTTTAAACTGTTTCCTTTAAGAGAACAAAAAAGTTCGTGTTTTACCTCGTCCCCAGGCCAAATCTTCTCCGTCGTCGTCGTCGTCGTCGTCGTCGTCGTCGTCGTCGTCGTCTTCTAATTCTCGGGTGAGTATAACTCCGGATAGGAATGGTTTTAAAGAGCGCCAATTATACCAATCGCTTTAGAATCTCCTGGAAGGCCATCTTCAAGTATCAGATGTATGAATAAAGCATAAAACTGACATACGTAATCATTACGTAATGCGTAGTGTTAAATAGAAGCGTTCCCATGGCGACATTTACGTATATTTAGAATTGTGCCAACAAAAGAGGAGAGCAGACGACGTGTTTGAATTCTCCCGCGTTCCTTACAGTGATCCCAAACAAAAGCGGGCGTCTGCTCGTGACGGTAATTGAAGCGGAGGGGGGGAGGGGGGAGGGGTGGGTGGGTGGGGGGTAGGGGGGGGGGGCACTTGCCAGTATTAATTAAAAAATAGAAGAAACAAGTAAAGAAAAACATTCTCTAACGAGAAAGTTGGTGGAATATAGGAATTGGAGGCAAAGGTGGTGTAAAAAGGAAGGGAACAAGGTTTTTGAAAAAGAAAAATGAGATAAAAAACCTATATTTAGCACATGTACTTGCAACAACCAAAAGAAGTGCTAAATATAGGATTTTTATCTCATTTTTCTTTTCCAAAAACCTTGTTCCCTTCCTTTTTACACCACCTTTGCCTCCAATTCCTATATCCCACCAACTTTCTCGTTAGAGAATGTTTTTCTTTACTTGTGGATTCTCATATTGCCCATTGTATTCCAGCAAGCAGCCATCTGTCTGCCATGTCATTGTGGGAATGCACTAATATACCTAAGGATAAGACACTACACATGCGCACAACACACTACATTTAAATGCGCATCCTACTTTGGCACCGTTGTCAGTCTGTGTGTGGTAGGGCATCGTCCAAATTGGGCCAACGTGTGACAATCGATACAATTAAGTGAGAAGTTGGGACGGGAAGGTCGTCCCTTGATCTGTCAGAATTTCAGAAGGGATCCCCACTCTTGCGAAGAGCTTCACCAGCTCTTTAGCCACATTCTCGGAGTCATAGAACTGCTTCTGTAATGGTAAGGAAAATTGTCATAGCCTTATATTTAGCCCGTTTTCAGCATGTACTATGTTCATGTGCTAAATATAAGACTATGACATTTTCCCTTACTATTACAGACCCTTGTTTCCGTGCTTTTTACACCATCATTGCCTTCAAATCCTATATCTCACCAACTTTCTCATAGAGAACGTTTTTTAGTTACTTGTTTCATAGATTTTTTTTTTTCTTACAAACTTCCCTATAGAATTTGACCCCGACTATGAAGTCATTAAAAACACTCGACCCGTTTATAACGAGACTCCTGACGACCGGATCGTTTTGCTAGTTCTTATAATCCAACGAGGAGACGAAAGTGAGTAATTTCCTCATTTGTTTTATGTCGTAAAACCGTGCGGTTGAAAGAACATAAAGGGTACTGCCCGTCCGCGTACCCAGTCCCGGAATTATCCTCCTCCTTCTCCTTCTTGACCACGCATAACTGGATAGGAACACATTTAAAGAATGGAAATTTCACCAATAGCTTCAGGATTGACTGGAGGAGTACTACTATGATCAAATAGTCGATTGTATATTTTGGTAATTGTATATTTGGGCCGTACTATTCGCTAACTCGTGTCATTACAAGGCAGAATCGTGACGAGTTTAGAATTGTCGATAACCAAACCAGAAAACTGTAGGAGCAGTAGCAAATGATTCACAATCAACTACGCGGTCAGTGTAAGACGTATAGTTAGATATGAGGAAAAAAATTATGAAACAAGTAACGAAAAAACATTCTCTGTGAGCGGAAAGTTGGTGAGATATAGGATTTGAAGGCAATGGTGGTGTAAAAAGCAAGGAAACAAGGGTCTGTAGTAAGGGAAATTGGCATAGTCCTATATTTAGCACACGAACATAGTATATGCTACTAACGGGCTAAATATAGGACTATGACATTTTTCCTTACTATTACAGACCCTTGTTTCCTTGCTTTTTACACCACGATTGCCTTCAAATCCTATAATTAGCATATCTCACCAAATTTCTCATAGAGAATTGTTTTTCGTTACTTATCTAATTATACGTCTTACACTGACCGAATAGACGTTGTTGATTGTAAATCATTTTGCTACTGCTCCTGTTGTTTTCTGATCGACAATTCTAAACTAGTCAGGATTCTGCCTTGTAATGATACGAGTAGCGTTTAGTACAGCCCAAATATAACATTACAATTACCAAAATAAACAATAGACTTTTTCATCATCACAGTATGCACTCCTCCAGCCAATGCTGAAGCTATTGGTAAAATTAAGTGTGTTCCTATCCCAAATATATTCTTGGTCAAGAAGAAGGAGACTGGGTACGAAGACGGGCTGTACTTTTTGTTCTCTACAACCGCGCGGTTTTTCGACATGAAAAAAATACGACGAAATTACTCGCTTTCGTATAATCGTTGGAATAAAACAACTAGCTAAGCGATCCGATCGTCAGGAGCCTCGTTATAAACGGGTCGCGTGTTTTTAATGATATGCATAGTCGGGGTCAAATCCAGGTCATGGCCGTAGTTAATCACAAAAATTTGGGGGGGCTAATTAATATTCATGATCTTGATAATACGATGCATCGCTGATTGATCGACGGTTGACCGCACTTTCTAGTTCTAAATTTACGGGCCGCTTGCAATACCGGAATCTGCTCAATTTGTGACTATAACATTGACGTGTATCCTTTTATAAATAATATGCTGGACTAAAATTTTGGGAAGGCTTAAGCCCCCCCCCCCCCCCCCCCCCCCACTTTACTACGGCCTTGAATTCCTATATGGAAGTTTCTAGCGAAACTTCCGATTTCCACAAATAAAGTGCAAACTCCATTTTAAAATAAGCATATGGAACGAAAATGCACTTTGGGTATGATCATGCATGAGACGTAACATATATTTACTTGTAATGGCCTTCAGCTGATGGCGCAACGTGGACTGGTTCCAAGAACTAAATCTGCGCTCACATGACCTGTGAGAGAGAGAGAGAGAGCGAGAGAGAGAGAGAGAGAGAGAGAGAGAGAGAGAGAGAGAGAGAGAGAGAGAGAGAGAGAGAGAGAGAGAGAGAGAGAGAGAGAGAGAGAGAGAGAGAGAGAGAGAGAGAGAGAGAGTGGTGTGTTGGTGTATTTTGCTACATTTACACGCTAGGATGGGCCATGTAAGTGTGACATCATCTGCAGTAATTAAGAACACGTAATAAGTGATAGAATTACAACTCACCTTTTTTTCTTTAGTTCGCGGTAAAATCAACGTCAAGTTTGGTCTATGCTTTGTCAGAATCGGCGTATAAAACCGGCTAGACACTGTTTGGAATGTGCAATTTAGTGTTCTAGCTAACAACCCTGTAACTTAGCTATCACATGATTTTGTTTTTTGTTGGTAAAGCATGCACGTGATTGCATAAATTCTGTGCTCTATTGCCTTGATTTACTCGTGTATGCGAGTGGTCACAAAACAAAAGTGTAGCGATGCTATATAATTCTGTACTTATATACGTAGTGTTTGGCCAGCTCCACGCATGTGCTGGTGGATGCATTTAAACCCCCTATATTTCCCTTTAAAGGGCAGTCTGCTTGTAATTTTATATTACAGTGATTCGCTATAGACTCTCGGCGTAGTCGGCAGGATGGCGAACGAAAGCGAAGAAGTTGGAGCCACTCGGAAACTCAGCTCGAAAGGGTGGCCGCGTCCGTTAGCGCTAGTCGCCCTCTCGTTTCGCCTGATTCTTTCTCAGGTCTGTCAAATTGGGCTGAGTGGATAGACCATTTCGATGCCATTGCTTTGGTGAACGGTTGGGACGACGAAAAGAAGCGGTTGTGGTTGCCAGTGCGACTTACAGGGAAAGCGCAGACAACGTGGAAGCGACTTTCCTCTAAAACCAAAAATGACTACGAAGCAGCAAAGGAAGCGTTACAAAAACATCTCGAGCCAGACAGTAAGCGAAAGTTGTATTTTGTTGAATTTCAGGCCAGGAGACGCAAGAGAGATGAGTCTTGGAGTGATTTTGCAGACGAGCTATCGGTCCTGGCTGAAAAGGCTTTACCAGAGCTGGACGATAAAGCAAACGAATTGCTTGCTCTCGAGAGATACCTACACTGTAGGTGAGCTTGATAACCCTCAGGTTGCATTTGCTGTTCGACAGCGAGAGCCGAAAAATGTCAACGAAGCTGTCACCGCGACGCTGGAGATACAGTCCTATTTCCGCTCGGGATTGCGACAAGAGCTCAATGCATCAGCGGTCGCAGAGGAAGCAGAAGCCCACAGTATTTCCCGTCACGTTGTCCAGTGGTAGCAGACAGGACGCGGTGGTAGAAATGCTGAAAACATTCACAGAGCGGCTGGAAAGGTTGGAAACTTCGTTAGGGGGAGCGGTGGCTGCATGGCAAGAGACCAATGCGGACGACTGGTACAGGTGGTGGGGGCGGAAGTAAACGAATTGTATGCTACAGATGTGGGCAGGTGCATGGGCCATATCGCAAGAAACTGTGCTGCTGAGGGCAAATGCTCGAAGCAGGGAAACTAGAACCCCTCACCACTAGGGACCAAGTGCATGAGGGACTTAATACAATGGTCCATTGTAGTTTAGCAATAAACCCCGCATCATCACCTTTTATAACAGCCTGTGTGAAAAACAAGATAGTTAAATGCATGTTTGACACTGGTGGAGAGGGAAGAGAGATAAGGATCGTGAACAGATTCTGCATTGCTTGGAATCGAGGATTCATCTGTCTCCCTTCATCTCACATGCTTACCTGGACATACAAATGCAGTACTTTTTTGACTACTGCCAGCAGGTGTTACTACCATTCAGTTCACAGCAGCGAGGTACAATTTATTTCAAAACACATCGCAAGGTCCAGGTGTTTGGCGTGTGTTGTGAGCCATTGTCCCGCCAAGTGTTCTTCCTTATTGACGAGGCACAGCAGGTCGGCAAGGGTGCTGCGGTGGTGGTCAGCCTGGTGCATGCTTTCTTCCACCTACATGGACTGGGAGAGAGGCGTGTTATGCTTCAGGCAGACAACTGTGTGGGCCAGAACAAGAACACCACCATGAAGACGTACCTGGCCTGGAGAGTGATTACAGGACAGCATGATAGAATCCAGCTTAATTTCATGCTGCCTGGGCACACTAAGTTCCGACCAGATTCCTACTTTGGCCTGTTCAAGAAGCACTACCGCAGACAGGACAATGTTGATGACATGGAACACCTTGCTGACTGTGTCCGTCAGTGTGGCAGAATGTCACATGTGTACTACAGTTGTACCAAGACTTGGAGTACTTTGATTGGAATGCCTACTTGAGCCAGTGGTTTGGCTCACTTGTTGGATTTGGGCGCTGTTATGCATTTGAATTTGACAGAGAACATCAAGGTGTGATGATAATCAAGGCCATGCCATCAGACAGAAATCCCATCGAGGTGACCATGCTGAGGGCTGGAGTAACTGTACAAGTTATATGAGATACTTATCAGAGCCAAACGATGCCATCTACTATAAAGCCAAATGGATTATCACTTCAATGGTCATTTTATCTATATGAAAAAGCAAGGGAATATGTTCATGACCCAAGGAAGGAGGTAATGTGTTTCCAAAGCCTGCACTGGGCAGCACTTCTGGGGCCAACTCTTTGAGCACACCCGGAAACATTCCCTTGGCACCAGATAACGACCAAGCAGGACCTTCAACAGCTGTTCCTAACCTAGCACCTACTGTTGAGGATCGCGTGTCTGATGGTGAGTACAGTGAGGTACAAGTAGAAGAATATGAAGACAAAGCCCATGAGCCTGGCAGAAAAAAACGTAGACCCAGGTCTGAATTGATACTTACCCATCAATGCACAACATGTGGCAGGTGGTATGCCAGTAACCCGGCCTTGTACCTGCACAAAAGAAACTAGCACAATCAGTCACTAGGTACAGGAAGTGGTGGGCAGAGTGATGGAACAGGGATGGTGGACATTTCCTGTAATGTAGAAGGAAGCCAGGGTCCATCCAAGCGCACTAGTAAGAAAAAAGAAGAAATTGATAGAAAGTTTCCCTGTTCTGTGTGTGGCAGGAGGTATGGTAGCAAAGGCGTATTGTACAGTCACACAAAGAAGAAGCATGGATCATGACAAGCATTTCAAATGGATCCATATTTATCACACAAAGGTGAGGATGCCTTGTGTTCCACCCTACGTGAGTGGTGTTATTGGGTCACCAGTTACATCTGTGTGTACGTGTTGTTGTGAGGTCTCCATTTACAACATGCATATGTGGTGTTATTAGGTCACCAGTTTACACCCATGCGTACGAGTTGTTGTGATGGCACCATTTACACAGTGCATATGTGGCATTATTGGGTCACCATTTACACCTTTGTTTGTGTGTTGTTGTGAGGACACCATTTGCACAGTGTATATGTGGTGTTATTGGAGCACCATTTACACCTGTACGTATGTTGGTGGAGTTTGTTGTATGTATTGTGTACATGTATGTTTGCTGTGTAATCAACCAAAAAGTTCTTCTGAGAACTTGCCACATAGGTGTGTGGCATTTTATATTTACAAAAGGGTCACCTTCTGAACTTCTGTTTGAATGTTGGCAGAGAATTCATCACATGCTATTACATTTATGTATTTTTAATCTAGTGGATGCAGGATATAGTCCAAGGTGTCAAGTGTCTGGTACTTTTGGGTTGTTGCTTATGCTTGTGTGTGAGATTGGGTCATGGTGTGTGTGTAGTTCTCGCATTATATTAACTTTGCACCAACAAGTACACATTGGGGTATAGGCAAGTGAGAAAATGGGGACACGTAGCCATTAGGAGCAGTTTGGTCATATTCCACTGCAATGCTGAAAAGGGCTACTGGAATAATAGCTTTGTTTCCATTGTATCACATTTTAAGCAGTGCATGCCAAATGCAACTCATTTTGAGGCAATAAGAAATCAAGCTAATAGTAGCCTGCTCCTATGAGATATCTGTGTGGCTGCTTACTGATGGTGTGTATTGGGGAGCAGACACTGTAGGCTATGGAAGATTTGGTGTTGTTGCTGAAGTCGTGCAGGGGCGAACGTTTGGGGCGCATGGCACAGTGGGTTCCATTTACAATACCAATGAGATTGCTTGCATGATTGCAATACTATGAATAATATTACACAAAGACCATCAGAGTTACATACTGCAGGCTTCTTTTCTCTGTTGACCCCTCAGAGCTTGCTCTCTGGCTAATCTTTCCTTGTGCCCCCCCCCCCCCCCCTCCCCCCCGCCCACCCCGTTGTTCATTTACATCAGCCTGATCTTACATTTGTATATACATGCTTGTGCACACAAATATTTAGTCTATATGTTAGTTGTTGGTAGGGGCCATCTTCTTTTAATACGTCATCGCTGTTGTGGAGTTGCTGGAGAAGCAGGTATGGCAGCCCTCTGTTGGGGTGGTGTGGGCAGAGGAGCAGGTATGGCAGCCCTCTGTTGGGGTGGTGTGGGCAGAGGAGCAGTTATGGCAGCCCTCTGTTGGGGTGGTGTGGGCAGAGGAGCAGGTATGGCAGCCCTCTGTTGGGGTGGTGTGGGCAGAGGAGCAGGTATGGCAGCCCTCTGTTGGGGCGTTGTAGGCAGAGGAGCAGGTATGACAGTCTCTGTTGGGGTGTTGTAGGCAGAGGAGCAGGTATGGCAGCCCTTTGTTGGGATGTTGTCTGGGGAAGAGGTGTGTCTTCCTGAGTAGTAGGAGCCCTGGTTTCATTTTGACCCCTTCTCTGATGCTTTCTCCTTCTCCTGCCTCTCCTTGCCCCCTGGTAAGACTGATTCTCCCACCGTGGCCCTTCTTCCTGGCGGTCTGTGGTGCACCCCACCTCCATGGTTCTCCCTGAACTCCCAAAGGCTGAACCCACCATGGTAGCCACATCCACCATGGTGGTGGGAGATAGTTTCCTGCAATAAAGGCATACAATTAGTTGGTGAACTCAGGGAGCCCACATACTTGGATCACTTTGGGGAAGTTGATTTGAAGCCAGGGGAAGAGGAGTAGGAAGAGGAGCTGTAGCTGATGGCAGAAGAAGAGGAGGTGTGAATGCCAGCAAGGGAAAAGGTGTGGCTGATGGTAGAGGAAGAGAGGCTGCGGCTAATAGCAGGGGAAGAGGAGGAGTGGCTGATGGCAGGGGAAGAGGAGGAGTGGCTGATGGCAGGGGAAGAGGAGATGTGGCTGATGGCAGGGGAAGAGGAGGAGTGGCTGATGGCAGGGGAAGAGGAGATGTGGCTGATGGCAGGGGAAGAGGAGATGTGGCTGATGGCAGGGGAAGAAGAGATGTGGCTGATGGCAGGGGAATGGGAGGTGTGGCTGATGGTTGAGTGGCTGATGGAGGGGCTGTGGCTGATGGCAGAGGAGGTGTGGCTGCCGACTCTGATGTAATGACCATTTACGGCTGGGCTGAAGTAACATTCCTTAAAGGAAATGGTCAGTGAGCGTAACGATAATATACTGGTCTGCGTGCTTAACTTGTGCTGCTCGTTCTCGTCTCATGCGTCGTATTCTCTGTTGATAGTATGTACGCATACGTACATTTGAATCAATCACTGTGCAAAAAATAGGATAAGAACCAATTTCGCACTGCGTATATTTCGAGTATCCTCAAATGTATCACGTGCGCTTATGGAGGATTCTCTAATTAATGTCTCCGAATACCACACTGTACCTACGTTGACCCTATACTTTATTGGGTACGCCATCCGATTTTGTTCGTTGTATATTGGCTTGATTTGTATGAAAATTATTATCAATATTAAATAAAGCAATACAAATCAATAGACAACGTTCAAGCTCTCCAGCCATCAAGGAAGGAGATACTCCAGTAGTGGCCCTCCAACCCGCCGTTGCCACGAGTTGCTCAGAAATCCATTGCAACCTCTTCTAACGAAACGCGAGGCAGTAGTTGAGCGTAGGCTTCAAACTGCTTCCCTGTACTGTCACCATATTCCATATAGCTACAGCAAAATAGAGCATCGATACGATACAAATGCAAACAGAGGCCTATACTGACGGCGGGATTGCTTGACACGCTCAGCTGAATCTGAGCTCTCCTTGTCTAGCTGCAGGGAATATACAGGGTTAAAACAAACGAAGCCTTTACCTTATACTCCAAAGCAATCCGCTACTTCTCTATCTCCGCTCTTCGTATAATTTGTATTCAATTCAATTCTGACAACACACACTGATAAACAGCAAGTGTGAATGAAAATGCAATCTCTTACCCGCTCTGCCTTTGCTAGTTTTCATGACGTCTCTAAATTTGACTCGAGAAAAAAAAAAGGTGGTGATTACTTACCACCGGTTGAGGTATACTTTCCACGTGTTACGGGAAATCATAATGGTCAGAGAATGAGATACCTGATCGCGACACAATGCAGTTACTTCCTCAAGATTCAAAACGGTCTTAGAGATTCAAGCCAACCACGCGCGCTCAGCAAAGGGGGCATTGTACAATCTGTCGGATGAAGAGCCCCCAATTAGCCAATGCATTTTGCAACCAACCAACACCAACAGTTTCTAATCTCGATGAATAGAACGTCGAACGGTAAATTTTCCGCTCAAGCCACGTTGTGCTTGGCTCCAATTGAAATTACTAACTGAATTTTGTATTAATAAATGGGTGCTGTGTATAAATGGAGTATTTAAACAAGTGGCTGGCGAACCATCCAGTTTGGAGTGGAAGGAGGAAGAGTCTGTAGTAGCGGTCCGGTTACATGTTTCTTGCTAGGGTTGTCCTCAAGGTGTGGTGGTGATTACGTGCCAGTGTAAATAAAATTAAATTGTACCATTCATCTACCAAGTGCCACGCCCACCAAAGTCACGTGACTCCAATGAACTCTTCAAGGTTGAAAGGTCTCACTGCATGAAAAGCTTTAGGGACACACTGTCCTCAAGCTGTGGTGGTTATTACGTGCAAGTGTGCAATAAATTAAATGGTACAACTCACCTTTCAAGTGCCACGCCCACCAAAGTCACGTGACTCTAATGACCTCTTCAAGGTTGAAAGGTCTCACTGCATGAAAAGCTTTAGGGACACACTGTCCTCAGGCTGTGGTGGTTATTACGTGCAAGTGTGCAATAAATTAAATGGTACAACTCACCTTTCAAGTGCCACGCCCACCAAAGTCACGTGACTCTAATGACCTCTTCAAGGTTGAAAGGTCTCACTGCATGAAAAGCTTTAGGGACACACTGTCCTCAGGCTGTGGTGGTTATTACGTGCAAGTGTGCAATAAATTAAATGGTACAACTCACCTTTCAAGTGCCACGCCCACCAAAGTCACGTGACTCCAATGACCCCATCAAGGTTGAAAGGTCTCACTGCATGAAAAGCTTTAGGGACACACTGTCCTCAAGCTGTGGTGGTTATTACGTGCAAGTGTGCAATAAATTAAATGGTACAACTCACCTATCATAAGTGCACAAAAGTTACATGACTCCAATGAGGTGTCACTGCTATTTCAGTGGTGACCATACTGTTGGCCAATTTGTCAGGAACCACTTCAGCTAACCTCTGCAACTCTAGGTCCTTTTCACTGGGGATAATGACCAAACTCCTGCTCCCTCACCCACTTTAAAACAATGGCTGATATAAATGATGAGCTGCAAATATATGGTTGCATGGGCGGCCAATTCACCACCCTGCTGGGCTACCTGGTTACAAAGATTGAACTCCGGCCAAACATGGCCTCCCAAGCTTCCTACCATCCCGTAGACACATTGAACCACTGGTATACAGCATACAACTACGCATTCGTCAACTTAGCTAGTGTTGCCAAAAGGCTGACAAAATGACCCACTGGTCAACATCGCACTGCATAACACACGTGACGCATGCGATAACACATACTGTAACCCTGGCCTTGTGATGGACTGGGGACCTTATGACTCATGTGTATTGCATTATGCATTGTTCATTGTGCGCGGGCCTATGCGGCTCTATTGTGTATGGCGGCGGCCTCTTGAATAAGCTGGCCTGCATATGAGCATATATATATGTATTGCTGTGCACATGATATGAGATCTCTCTATTCCGGCTTGCTTGTCATCGTCCGCCGTAGTATTGCACGTTGTACTCGTGATACCCTCGGCCAGGCTATCACAGTTCCCAGCGAAAAAATCCTGGGCACGATCTTGGCCAAGATCATGCCCAAGGTCAAGATGGCAAGATTATTGCGGCCAAATTCTTGGTATCTTGACCCAAGATCTTTCCTCAAGATCTTGCATTCTTGCCCCTAGATCTTGCCTCCTTGCCCCTAGATCTTGGCCATGATCTTGCCTCCTTGCCCCTAGATCTTGGCCACGATCTTGCCTCTCTGCCCCTAGATCTTGGCCACGATCTTGCCTCCTTGCCCCTAGATCTTGGCCACGATCTTGCCTCCTTGCCCCTAGATCTTGGCCACGATCTTGCCTCTCTGCCCCTAGATCTTGGCCACGATCTTGCCTCCTTGCCCCAAGATCTTGGCCATGATCTTGCCTCCTTGCCCCTAGATCTTGGCCATGATCTTGCCTCCTTACCCCTAGATCTTGGCCATGATCTTGCCTCCTTACCCTTAGATCTTGGCCATGATCTTGCCTCCTTGGCCCTAGATCTTGGCCATGATCTTGCCTCCTTGGCCCTAGATCTTGGCCATAATCTTGCCTCCATGCCCTAGATCTTGGCCAAGATCGTGCTTCCTTTAGGCACGATCTCGCGCTAAGATCAAACCTACAATTTGATCCTGCCCTCTTTGACACAAGAAATGAGCAAGGTTATTATATTTAACAAAAAGAAACACACATCACTCATTTACTGTCCCTTTACTTTTGTTGTTACTTTGTCTCTGCACTTCTGATTGCAGGATTTTCGTTTGCTGGTAGCATTGTCTTTTTCTCCAAATTTATTTCTTAAGCAATCTGTGGAGTGATATGCAGGCAACAGAAATGGGTAAATATCTGGCGAGGTGGGGCATAAAAACAAATGCATCCATGCAAAAAATATAAACCATCAAGTAGCTGCATTGGGACAATGGTGGCTTCAAACATATCGTTGATTTTCCCACTGGGACAAACGATCGATGCTTTCACCTCATCCTCAGTGTATAGAGTATCTAGTAGGCTGAGTACTTTTTAAATTTTATATCAGTCCCTCTCAGATTCAATAAATTTACACTACTTTCCTATGTCAATGTATACATTCATTTTGTACTGGTATTAACTTACAGTCAAAAAGTACTCTGGTGAGTGACTTCAACCTAATGGACCTGCTGGTTGCGCATCTGGCAGTATCTCCATGGGAGCAGGGCTAGCTGGGTGCTGTTGATTACATTTCTGTACATCACAGGCCAGTGTGGGTCCTCCGATTCCTACAAAAAATGTGCCTAGTATTATATCTTTCACCCGTGAGAGCTACTTATACCTTTATTTGGCTGGCTGGCTGGCTGTCTGTGATAAGGTGTGCTAAAATACTTTCCACTGCAACCCGTATACGTCTCAGCTCATCATTACATCCCTACAAATAAAGATAAACATGGTAACTGAAGTCATCATATACCTGTATTTGAATTAATTACTGCATGAAAAGACCACAATATAATGCATATACGAGAATACATACATAATAATGTAATACATGGATGCAATACAGCTTCCCAGTGTTTAAGGGGTGGGTTATTATTGCTCTATGTATGCATACATACAAATGCATCTACAAGCCTCAAATCATCCACACACCCTTCAAGTCTCAAACACCCACACACAACAAGCTTTTGACACCCTACAAACCTCACAGACCCACACACCCTACAAGCCTTCGTCGCACACACCCTACAAGCCTTTGACGCACACACCCTACAAGCTCCAACACACTGCAATGCTCGAGCAACCCTTCGACACCCTACAAGTATTTGACACCCACACACCCTACAAGCCTCCAACCACCTAAGCCTCAAACACCCACACACACTACAAGCCTTCAACACCCACACCCTACAAGCTTCCAACATACACACACAGCAACACAACACCCTATAAGCGTCAATACTCACATACCCACACACACCCTCCTCCAAAAAGCCTCAATACTCATACACTACCTACCAGCCTCCAGCATCACACACCACACATACGCTTCCACTCACCAATACTAAGACTCAGCACCGCATACATGTACCAACCAAGTCAGCAGCACTTGAACACAACCTACAACACTCCCCCTAACTATACACACCATCCACAATTCATCAACGACATGGGTGCGGATTCTCAAACAGGAAACAGCATGCGCGCATCAATTAGAACATACCTCGAAATTATGTAGCTGCTGCTAACGTTTTTCGTTCACTAGCGTGAGAAAACCATACCTTTTATTACAAGAAACACTAGAAAGGTCGGCATTCATGTAGTTTAGCTTCCCCATCATTTTCATAACCGCTGTAAGGATTCTGGTCAGAATCGACTAGGGCATATGTTATGAATATAATTAAAGCGAATCCGTTGAATTCTGGTCTATTAACATGGGCGTACGCAAGGGGGGGTCGATGGGTTCGAACGACCCCCCCCCCCCCTCCCCTAAGCGAGGTCACCGCCACCATTGGAATTTGTTTTTTCAAATCGCGTGTACCGGTGATGACAGCAAAATGTAAATTTAATAACTTTGCCTCACGTCACAAGTGTTCACAATTACTATGCCAGGAAAGGGGCAGGAGAAAGAAAGAATAGGAAAGAAGCGGTGGCAATGTGTCAAGACAGTACAAAGTATACCAAGAAAGCAAAGCAGATGGGAGTGTGCTGTGCACTTGGAGAAGGTAGCTCGGATGTCATGATCAAAGGCCTCAAGGGCTGATATGGCTTGGGAGGGTGGCGTGCCACGAGCAAGGTGGGCCAGCTTGCAGAATCCTGCACATTGACGTAGGAGGGTAAAGGCCACATGTGGGTTGACTGCGCTTACTTCCTCTAGTTTGAGCAGAAGAGCTTTGGCCTCTTCAGTTGGAGATGATAGTTTGACTGGTCCGGTTGTAGCTGGGAGGTTAGATGAGACAGCGGCAAGCACAAGAGATGATAGCGCGCTAGCCTGAGCGGGAGTGTTTTTGAATTGCATTGCAATACGGTCGTTGTTGCTGCATGATGGTAGGGAAACTGAGCATGTTTTGTTTCCCGTACCACATAGCGATCAGAGAGATGCATCAGGGTCATTATTGTCCAGTGAAGCGTATGTCTATGACTTATCTGCGCATCCACTTACACCACCAGTTATTCCAATCATAACTATCCATTGAATGTAACAACAGAAATTGATGAGTTCAAGAATGATATTGGACTATTCTTAACAACAGCCACCATACATGTACGTATTCCAAGCAATGACTTTAGGCCAAAAGTCTTCAGCAACATTTTGTACCTTCTATAGATCATATACTTTTCCTGAGAAATACATGGGAGGATGTAAAAGACGTTTTAACTAACATCGATATGGAGAGGTTAATTGAGAATATGTTTGCACATATGTACCCAAGATGACTCGAAATGGACAATATAGTACTACATTTTAAATTTAGTTGATGATTGTTCTAACAATCATGTCGTCTGTTTTTTAGATCAATTGTATTCAGCTATCATTTTATGATATAGATGGTTAATCCGATGTTTCAGAACTATGATTTGATTCCGCATGTTGAATGTCTGCATTATTCATGAATGCATGCACGAGCAAATTCTAATCAGGTAACTACCCTGTGCCAATATTGTCATTAGAGTCAATGCAGGTGTATTAGATTGGTTTTCATGATGGAGTGGAAAGGGTCAAAAATATTGATTATGCATGGTTGTAGTAATTAATCGTCTCCCTTAGTTAGGTTACTTTTTAGTGCCACTATCCTGAATCGCATCATACAAATTTAAGCATCAATGTACAAAATGGAAATAACACTCAAAAAAATATATTATTGTAAATAAGGTCACCTATTTAAAAAATTCGACCCCCCCTTTCCTGAAGGCTGCGTACGCCCATGCAGTCTAGTATTCTACGGTCGAACCACATAACGTGCAAACCAGCTCGCGGGCATACCCAACGTCGACCACAGCCACAGCCCCTTCCCGCTAGCGGTATTATAGGTAGCCCCAGGATTATACAAAACACGTGTATCCCATCATGGCGACCATGCATGTACGACACACGCTTCAACAAAGAATTAATACTATTTGGGCTCACCTCTAGAACTCGCGTTGGATTTCTCGGACTATCTAGCTATTGATCAAGCTGCCGACAGCCGCACGCAGCCTCAGTTAACAGGGGCACCGGAAGGTTTAAAACATTGGTCCGGCTAACGAATAAATAACTAGGTGGGCGGAGACTAAGGGTGTGGGTGTGGGAGGGAGTTTTACCCCCTCCCGCCCAGCCAGGGGGCATGGGGGAGCGCCGTAAGCTCCCCTATCGGGGCCTGGGGCGGAGCCCCAGAAGCTTTACAAGTTGTGCGTTTTTAATGTCCTAAACCATAAGGAATTTCACCAGTTCGCGGTTCGCCGCCCAAAAATCACGGCAATGAGTTCGAAATCTGTAGAATTATCGTAATGGAGCCAGCTGTACTTGTATTTTTCACACCATTCGGCTCGAAACGAGTGCATCTGGCCCTTCGATCCAAATTAAGGCACGCTTAGGTAAAAGTAAAGACTTCGGGGCTTCGGGGGGTGAAATTTCTCTGGCATCGGGGCAATCGATAAGCCAGTGGGCTTAGTCGAAGAGGACGATGGTAGCGATGGCGACAGGTGCTGATCCATTGGTGTGTTTAGTTACAGTAATTTAATTAACTGGCGACATTGATGTATATATGCGTGCGCGTATTACATACACGTGTATGTATACTGCGTTTTCTATTCACAGCAACCAACATTACCTCTTTGTGTTTAATTTTAATAACAATATTATTATTTTAAAATATTGGTCCGGCAATTGCCGGACCTGCCCCCCCGGCTCCGGCGCCCGTGCAGTATCACACGCGATAGCACTATCACGTGACTGGTAACCACGCCTCTTCATTACCCACATTTTTACGAATCTGAGCGCGATCTTCGACCAATCAATTTTAGGGCGCCCTTTTTTAAGGAATGTACTTACGAGCACCGGATCAGTTCGTGTCTAAGTGCATGAAAAGGCGGGCTTCTAGTTTATTGGTTGACAGGGCTGCGAAAGGCCAGCCGGCCTGCCAGGCCGGACCACGCCCCTCGTGCGAATACGTACTTAAAGTTTTGTACATGTACAGATCAAGCTTGCTTCTTGTTCAAAATTCAACTATTAATGTAATAGTGCATGAAGACGATACATCGATTGTGCAATAATAATAAATCATACTGAGATTGAGATGCGAATAAATATGGAACAGTTTATTATTTACAAGTAAATAAAAACCTTCTCTAATGAGAAAGTTGGTGGGCATATAGGATTGACAATGTTGGTGTAAAAAGCACGGAAACAAGTGTGACAGAAATTTTACTGGAAAATTGAAATAGGCCTATATATTTAGCCCATTTTCTCAGGCGTGCGCTGCCTAAATGTGAGTGGGCTAAATATAGGCCTATTTCAATTTTCCAGTAAAATTTCTGCATGTCACACTTGTTTCCGTGCTTTTTACACCACCATTGTCAATCCTATATGCCCACCAACTTTCTCGTTAGAGAAGGTTTTTATTTACTTGTTTCATAAGTTTTTTTTTCTCCGTGTCAACGAAGCTTCATAACTGTAATGTGATGAGGAACGATGTGCAATGGACAAATGTCTATACCTTACGAACACATTGTGCATTGCCCCGACCACAAGTTACCATATAACTTTAATAAATACGTACTAGTATGTAAAAAATTTAGCCCACTCACGTCTCAACATATAGTGCACGGTCTGTTGTATGGGCTAAATATAGGCCTATTTCAATTTTTCAGGATTATTAAATGCACAGCTCGCAGGTATTTAGTATACCCATATCGTATATGATACTTTTTCGTTGTAGCTTCTTTCTCAATTATGACCTTAAGGGGCACCGCGCCGGTAAATTCTGAAGCGTTTGGTATCATTGCCGTTCTTTAAAACCATTCCTAGCGTGAGTTATACTTGACGGAGAAGAAGACGACGACGACCAACAATTTTTTTGGGAATGGGCACGAGAAGCAGGTTTTTTGTTTGTCTGGAAGCGCATAGTTTAATGACATGAAACTAGCACGAAAACGTAGATCTTGGTGTTGTCGTTCGATAGCTGCAAAGTGATAAGCAATCCGTTTCTTCGTTGTCCCTCCCGACGCGATTTAAAAATTTTAATGACATTCATCACTCCTCAATCAATCCTATATTGAACCTGCTGACGCAGGTTCAGATAGCTCCGCATTGAGCAATAGCATTGGCTTATTTCTTTCGAAGCATCGAATATCCATGCATTGTGCTTTAGCATAATTGATGCCTCCAGCCGTTGGGGAAGTACAACAACTTGGCTCTTGAAACATTCCGCCCTCTGATGGAGCGGATGACGCTGGAATAGCCAGGTACTTTCGAGCGAGCTTTGCAATACACTGTAGTGGTAAATTGTGTGTTGTGCATTTTAAACCATTAACCAAATGATCTAAATAGGCCATGACACCTACTGATCAGATCTCCGAGAGTCGAATTAAAGCCAAGCATCATATTCCTCCTTAACTGTGTTGCGACGACTGCTACACATACATTGTTGTTCATCCTTGTGATGCCGTTCAATGTGTCTAGACAAAGTGGAGTGTTCCCTGGAGAACGGCCTGTGGCAGTAAGCACACCACGCTTTATCTGCGTACTCCTTTGATGTATAACCTTGAAATAATGAGACCAGACAGCGGATGTGTTTACACTACTACAGTACTACTAAACCTTAATTCGCAATGGCGTGAATCTCACGAGTTCCTCGGGATTGTATTCCCACAGATCCGGGTTTGAACCAGGTTTGAGCCGCTGAGCAGATGGTATAGAAACGGACGGACACGCTTCGTTGATTGACATTAATATAAAAAATGATTGACGTTTATAAACTATAATTTCTACTAATTTGGCCTGCCAAGCCGACCTGTCAGGCCGGATTGGCAGGTCGGCCGGCCTACGGCAGCCCTGGATGTATAATATAAACGCAAGGTTCTAAGTGTTAAAAAGCATTGGAAACGTGTTGATAATGCAGTTTTTTGGTCCTCATGGTTTGCCCGCAGAGTTTTAGTACCAACGAGGCTAGAGCGAGTTCTCTCACTACCATTGTGTGGTGCAAGCATTACGGCTTGCTAGCATCATCTCAAACATGCTCGGGTTGTAACAAAGATATGCTTTGGGTAAAATACGCTGGAATCAATGGCTATCAGTAAGTGGTATAGCCGCAGCATGCAATTACATATTGCTATATCGGTACTAAGTAGATAAAAAGAGCGCCCTAAAATTGATTGGTCGAATATCGCGCTCAGATTCGTAAAAATTGTAATTTACGGGTAATGAAGAGGCGTGGTTACCAGTCACGTGATAGTGCTATCGCGTGTGATACTGAGGCTGCGTGCGGCTGTCGGCAGCTTGATCAATAGCTAGATAGTCCGAGAAATCCAACGCGAGTTCTAGAGGTGAGCCCAAATAGTATTAATTCTTTGTTGAAGCGTGTGTCGTACATGGTCGCCATGATGGGATACACGTGTTTTGTATAATCCTGGGGCTACCTATAATACCGCTAGCGGGAAGGGGCTGTGGCTGTGGTCGACGTTGGGTATGCCCGCGAGCTGGTTTGCACGTTATGTGGTTCGACCGTAGAATACTAGACCAGAATTCAACGGATTCGCTTTAATTATATTCATAACATATGCCCTAGTCGATTCTGACCAGAATCCTTACAGCGGTTATGAATAATGATGGGGAAGCTAAACTACATGAATGCCGAAAGGTCCACTTACTTCATATTCCCACTGAAGAAATGGATCTTTGTGTCTCTGCTAAAGTAGTATCATATTGCGTATTTTGTAAACTCACGCGACCGTTACAAAACCAGCGATCGTGACCAAACACGGATACCAAAATATGCCGGGGAATGGCTGAATGTTACTTGCCGATACAGATTTTGCTTTCTTCGGCTCCTATAGGTTTATGCCAGTCGACCCTCGCCCGTTAAAAGTTACGAAAAAATTTTTAAGGGTGCGCAATTGCGGATAATTAATCCGGCCGGTAATCGGTTAATGAAGTTCACAAGGTGTGTGTAGACCCTGTCAATGGTATGCGTGCCAGTACAATTGTTTACATATACATTGGTGATCCTAACATATAAACACTGGTACATGAACTTGTATGGTCTGTCATGCAGATGTTGAAAGCGCAGAAATGGACTGTGAAGATCATTAAAGCATGATATCTGTATGCACGTATTATAGATTGTGCAACTGTCTTTATAATGCATTTTGTATCTTGTGTATAATATCCGTATACAACACTGGATGCCTTCTAATATATCAATATGTACAGTGCGATAAATGTTCTGCATGCACGGGCGACAAATCAAAAACGGGTTAAACCACCATGCAAGGCATGTATGCAGTCTGGTGAGAAATTACTTTGTTACTAAAGACGTTGCATGGGATTTTGAAATCAAGAATCGTTTTCCATAGTGGATCAAGGAGGCTAGAGGAGGCAAGATCGTGGCCAAGATCTAGGGACAAGGAGGCAAAATCATGGCCAAGATCTAGGGGCAAGGAGGCAAGATCATGGCCAAGATCTAGGGGAAAGCAGGCAAGATCGTGGCCAAGATCTAGGGACAAGGAGGCAAAATCATGGCCAAGATCTAGGGGCAAGGAGGCAAGATCATGGCCAAGATCTAGGGGAAAGCAGGCAAGATCGTGGCCAAGATCTAGGGGCAAGGAGGCAGCCAAGATCTAGGGGCAAGGAGGCAAGATCGTGGCCAAGATCTAGGGGCAAGGAGGCAAGATCGTGGCCAAGATCTAGGGGCAAGGAGGCAAGATCGTGGCCAAGATCTAGGGGCAAGGAGGCAAGATCGTGGCCAAGATCTAGGGGCAAGGAGGCAAGATCATGGCAAAGATCAAGGAGCAAGATCCTGGCCAAGATCTAAGGGCAAGGAGGTAAGATCTTGGCCATGATCTAGGGGCAAGGAGGCAAGATTGTGGCCAAGATATAGGGGCAAGGAGCCCCCAAAGGAGACATGATGGGAGGCAAGATGATGGGGCCAGGAGGCAAGACCATTCTCAATATTCTTGTATGGAATCTTGGTCAAGATTGCATACAAGAATCCTGACCGTGATCTTGGACAATATTATTCTTTCTGAGTATGTCGTTTGATTTTGGTGAAGAATATGTTATCTGTCTTGACACAATCCCTCAATTTGCTATCGCTGTGGATTATTTTAGTCCAATTTTGAAATTGTTTAATATTTTCTTGGGCAAGATCTTAGACATCATGGCCAAGAATCTTGAATCTTGGTCAGGATGCATTAGATCTTGGTCAAGATTGCCAAGATCATGGCCAAGATCGATAAGATTTTTTCGCTGGGTTGGTGGCAGCGACGGGATTTGTAGCGCTATAGAAGGACTAGGCTATAGACCTATAGGTCATCGGTGGATGTCAACGCGCAGAGGCACTGTTTACAACAGAAGCAGCGACGACACCATGGGCGAAGAATCCTTATCCAGCGTGCTGCATGCTACTGCTGCGGACGATGTTGGAAGAGAGGAAGCAGCGGGAGGAAGAGGAGGTAAGGAGATGTGAGAGAGAGAGAGACAGGAGCGTGAGGAGGAAAAAAAGAGAGTAGAGGAAGCGCGTGAGAAGGAGAGACAAGAGCGCGAGGAGGAAAAAAAGAGAGTAGAGGAAGCGCGTGAGAGAGATAGGCAGGAGCGTGAGAGGGAGAGACAAGAGCGCGAAGAGCAAAAAAAGAGAGAAGAAGAAGCGCGTGAGAGAGAGAAACGAGAGCGAGAGGAGGAAAAGAAAAGACTAGACGCAGAAAGAGAACAGGAAAGACAGAGGCGGGAGGAAGAGAATCGGGTACGAGTAGAGCAGGAGCGGCAACGTCGAGAGGAGGAGTGGCGGCAGAGGGACAAGGAGTTTAGGGCTCAAATGGAAGCGCTGTCCAAGATTGCCGAAGCCAAGTCGGATCCATCGAAGCCTGGAGAAAGTGAGCTTCGAGTAGCCAAACTAAATGACAAGGATGATATCGAAGCGTATCTGACTACGTTCGAGCGTCTGATGGCTGCATACGGAGTAACGAAGGCAAAATGGATATTTAAACTGGCTCCACAACTCACGGGGAAAGCCCAACTGGCGTACGCAGCTCTGCCGACCGATCAGGCTTTAGATTACGACTCTGTAAAATCAGCAATCCTGAGACGATACGATATTACGGAAGAAACGTAACGTCAAAGATTCAGGGCAGTCAGCAAGGGGACTGAGGAGACGCATCGTGAGTTGGCAATCCGACTGGGCAATCTGGTGAACAAGTGGCTGAAGGACGTCAGCAATGTGGAGCAGATCAAGGATGCAGTTGTTCTGGAACAGTTCCTCAACTGTCTGTCATCTCCTATAAGGGTCTGGATTAATGAAAGAAAACCCAAGTCCTGCTTGGATGCTGGTCAATTGGCAGACGACTATACAGAAGCCAGGAAGCAGGTAAAGGAGGAAAAGAGCAATGGAGAGAGCAATCAGAAGGGGAAGCAGATTGTAACTTCATTGCAAGAAGAGGTTAAGTCATTGGGGAAAAATGCCTAGGAGAAACGTGGTGGTCAGGGACAGAGGTCAAGACATGAAGACGTGGTATGTTTCAGCTGTGGTGAACAGGGCCATGTCTCATACAAGTGCCCTAATAAAGCAATGTTCTGTGGGTTGAAGAGAGGGAGTAACTCGTCATTGCAGAGGCCGGGTGCTGTGGAAGGGAAGCATGTAAAGGACATCTTGTTAGACAGTGGATGTTCAAAGACCCTTGTTCGCCAGGAGTTGGTACCAGAGGGGAAGATGCTCCCTGGAAAGACAACCACGATACACTGTGTACATGGGGACAATGTACTCTACCCAGTGGCTAGACTGAATCTGGAGATTGAAGGAGTTCCTGTAGCAGTAGAGGCGCCAGTGGCCAAGAATCTACCTACTTCAGTGCTGTTAGGAACTGATGTTTCTGAGTTGGGAAAACTGCTAGGACTCAAACCAAGGTCAAGGCAGAATAAATCGCAAAGGGCCCTATTGGCAGTTACCAGAGCTTGTGCCAGGAGGCAGGCCAAGGAAGAGGAGGAGAGACATCAGAAGGAAGCTGACTGTCAAGTAACATCTTCACCAGTAACATTGGATGCTCAGTTGATGGATGAAGTGGCTGTGGCAACCAAGGGCAAAGAGGCTCCAGAGAGGCACCAAGTTGGTGACATAAAGGGAGATGATGGATCCAACTTCAACCTCAGCGCCGATTTGTTCTCAGGTGGCAGGTCAAGGGTTAGACTCTCACGAAGTCAGAAAAGGGCTCAGAAGAGGATGCACCAGCCAGCAGCAGAACAATCGAATAGTGGTCCACTGGACATGTCAGCCGAGGAACTGAAGCAGTTGGTCAAATTGGATCCATCCCTCAGGGACCTGAAGGTCACAGGAAATGAGGACAAGACACACTACTTCATGGACAAAGGACTGCTGTACAGACGGCGGATACCTAAGGACAGGGGCCCAGAGTATTCAGTCGATCAGTTGGTACTACCCTTCCAGTGTCGGAAAGTGGTGTTACAGTTGGCCCATGAAGTGCCCATAGCAGGGCATCTTGGGAAACAGAAAACTAGCAGACGGATTATGCAGAGGTTTTATTGGCCAAGCCTCTACAGGGATGTTGCAGATATTTGCAAGTGTTGCCAGATCTGTCAAAAGGTATCCAGGAACAAGGCTGTTCATGCCCCACTCATCCCTCTTCCAGTTGTCACAGAACCATTTCGCAGGGTGGCGATGGATATCGTTGGTCCTCTCCCCAGGACAAAGTCTGGGAACCGCTATATCCTGGTGCTGTGTGATTATGGAACCAGATATCTGGAAGCTGTTGCAGTGCGGAGCATTGACGCAGAGTGCATAGCTGATGAGCTGGTATGGATTTTTGCGAGGGTTGGGATACCGGAAGAAATCTTGACTGATCAAGGCAGTAATTTCAAGTCAAAGTTGATGAGTGAAATCTACAGACTTCTGCACATACACCCAATCAGGACCAGCCCCTATCATCCGCAGACAGATGGGCTAGTCGAAAGATTCAATGGAACCCTCAAGGCAATGTTGAGAAAGGTGGCGGTGGAAGACGTGAAGAATTGGGACAGGTGGCTCCCATTTCTGCTATTTGCTTATAGGGAGGTACCACAGGCTTCCACAGGGTTTTCACCCTTCGAGTTGCTATATGGGAGAGCAGTTAGGGGACCGCTGGACATAGTCAAGGGAGCCTGGGAAGGAAGCAAGTCAACGAAGGATAGTGTGGTGTCTTATGTACTTGGAGTACAGAACAAGTTGTCAAAGATGGCAGCTCTGGCAGCCGAACACCTTCGTGAAGCCCAAGCAGACCAGAAGCGCTGGTACGACGGCAGCGAGAGTTCCAGATGGGGGACCTGGTCATGGTGTTACTTCCAACCTCAGAGGGGGCCTTGACAGCACAGTGGAAAGGGACCTACCCAATCTTACAAAAGATAGGGAGTGTAAACTATATGATCGACATGCGGGGTACTCGGAAAAGGGAACGCACCTTTCATGTCAACATGCTGAAAAAATGGAGCACAGCTGTTGAGAATGTTCACTTTGCAGCAGAAAGGGACGAAAGTGAAGAAACTGAAGAGGAAGATATTCCTGAATGGAGAGGAGGGGGAGATGGAGAACCTAAAATGGGTGTCCAGTTGTCAGAGTCTCAGAAAGTCCAGATACGGGAGGTGCTTGATGAGTTTCGGGAAGTCATGAGCGGTACACCTGGTCGCACATCCAAAGCAGTACACAATGTCCAGCTCACAGATCAGAAACCTGTCAGACTTGCTCCATATAGGCTTCCACATGCCTATCAAGAGTTGGTGAGGAGAGAGATTGATGAGATGCTGGAAGCAGGTGTTATTGAGCCTTCCAATTGCGATTGGGCTGCCCCGATTGTCTTAGTGGACAAAAAGGATGGCACCATGCGGATGTGTGTGGACTATAGAAGGCTAAATGCGGCTTCCCTGTCAGATGCTTATCCCATGCCCAGGGTAGAAGACCTGATAGATGGCATGGGCAGGGCGAAGTTCATTACAACTTTGGATCTTGCTCGTGGATACTGGCAGGTACCAGTGGCAGAAGGGACAAAACACCTGACAGCATTTACCACTCCTTTTGGACTGTTCCAGTTCAGGGTAATGCCATTTGGTCTCAAAGGTGCACCAGCAACTTTCCAACGATTGATGGATGTGGTCTTGAGAGGACTACAGGGTTTCTCAGTGGCATATATAGATGATGTGGCAATCTTCAGCAACTCTTGGGATGAACAATTGCAGCATGTGAAAGTAGTACTGCAACGGATTCGAGAAGCAGGTCTTACAGCCAAGCCCCAGAAATGCCAGTTTGGTATGGATCAGTGCTTGTATCTGGGTCGGGTCATTCCGTGGGCTGTCAGGAATGAACTGGACAGCACCCCTCAGATTTGTGTGCAATTTATCATATTTGCTTGACCTAACATGGATGTTACTTTAACGCATTAATTTTTAAAATCGCACGAGTGGTTTACGAATTAACACCGTCATGAATAATTAATTGTTTTCCACTTTGAAGACTCATAACTCCCTACTCACAGAACGTGTATGGCTATTGTTGGCATCAAATTGAAGTTCTCTTAGTATACAATCCGACTATAATATGTTTCTGTGGGAGAGGCGAAAGGGTTAACGAATAAATGTTTATACAGCACGGTTTTCAATATTTAGGTCACTTGCAGGGTGATACTCAAGAATTTTGTTTTTGTATATGAAAACTGTTTATTGTCCTTACATTTTACAAAAATAAAAAGTCTGAGTATCAGCTAGTTCTGGGAATTGCTGCAGTGCAGAGGGTTAAAGGGCAAGACGCCATTTTTAATTTCTTCATGGTTGATTTTATCACTAATGAGAAGCAAGTGTTGTTTAGATACGTCTCAAGGGTATTACATAACACTGTCCTCAACTATCACAACAGTAAGAAAGGGCGTTGGTAATTTAAAAAATGATTTTTAGTACATCGAATTGCGCATTTATTGGAAACCGTTACTAAGCCTTCTCATAATGGGATCGTTGCTTAGGTAAGCGTGCTCGTTATTACTGTCATAAGTGGTTAAAGCTCAACATTTCTTTTGATTGGAAGTAAAAAGGAACAACGAGGTTTAAATGAACCGGCGGTGAGACCTATTCAACCGGCTCAGTAAGTGGTGGTCCCTCAACCTGTTTATACGCTGGATGACGGCGTACCGGGGATCGGGGATCCCACCCGCGCTCGTGCCGCGGGTGGGATCCCCGGTACGCCGTCATCCGGCGTATGAACAGGTCGAGGGACCACCACTTATTGAGCCGGTTGAATAGGTCTCACCGCCGGTTCATTTAAACCTCGTTGTTCCTTTTTACTTCCAATCAAAAGAAATGTTGAGCTTTAACCACTTATGACAGTAATAACGAGCACGCTTACCTAAGCAAAGATCGCATTATGAGAAGGCTTAGTAACGGTTTCCAATAAATGCGCAATTCGATGTACTAAAAATCATTTTTAAAAGTACCAACGCCCTTTCTTACTGTTGTGATAGTTGAGGACAGTGTTATGTAATACCCTTGAGACGTATCTAAACAACACTTGCTTCTCATTAGTGATAAAATCAACCATGAAGAAATTAAAAATGGCGTCTTGCCCTTTAACCCTCTGCACTGCAGCAATTCCCAGAACTAGCTGATACTCAGACTTTTTATTTTTGTAAAATGTAAGGACAATAAACAGTTTTCATATACAAAAACAAAATTCTTGAGTATCACCCTGCAAGTGACCTAAATATTGAAAACCGTGCTGTATAAACATTTATTCGTTAACCCTTTCGCCTCTCCCACAGAAACATATTATAGTCGGATTGTATACTAAGAGAACTTCAATTTGATGCCAACAATAGCCATACACGTTCTGTGAGTAGGGAGTTATGAGTCTTCAAAGTGGAAAACAATTAATTATTCATGATGGTGTTAATTCGTAAACCACTCGTGCGATTTTAAAAATTAATGCGTTAAAGTTACATCCATATTAGTTCAAGCAAATATGATAAATTGCACACAAATCTGAGGGGTGCTGTCCAATTCATTCCTGACAGCCCACGGAATGACCCGGTCACATTGTGGGCAATGGAATAGTACGCCCAGAAAGAAGTAAGCTGCAGGGAGTGGAGTCATTCCCAACGCCATGTACCAAGACCCAAGTGCAGTGCTTCCTAGGTCTCACCGGCTACTACAGGAAGTTTATCCCTCACTATGCCGACCTTGCCGCACCACTTACGGACCTAACCAAGAAGTCAGCATCAAGTAAAGTGGAATGGAGTCAGGAATGTGAAAGGGCATTCAGACAGCTGAAGACACGGTTGTGCTCTAACCCAGTGCTACAAAGCCCTGATCTGAAGAAGGAGTTCATTTTGCAGACAGACGCCTCGGACTGTGGTGTTGGTGCTGTTTTGAGTCAGCGGGATGCAGCAGGTTCTGACCACCCAGTGTGCTATTTTAGCAGAAAGCTACTCCCAAGGGAAAAGCGATATTCTACTATAGAGAAAGAGTGTCTGGCTATAAGGCTAGCCACACAAGCTTTCAGGGTATACCTCCTAGGAAAACATTTCACAGTTCAGACTGACCACAGGGCTTAGGAGTGGCTGGATAAGGTTCGGGAGAACAGCACCAAACTTTCGCGCTGGAGTCTGGCTTTACAACCCTTCCAGTTTGTGGTGCAGCATCGACCAGGAAAGGATAATCAGAATGCGGATTCCCTCTCCAGGTCCTCCACAACATAAGTCTCATCACAAGAAGGGGGGAGGGGTGTGATGGACTGGGGACCTTATGACTCATGTGTATTGCATTATGCATTGTTCATTGTGCGTGGGCCTATGCGGCTCTATTGTGTATGGCGGCGGCCTCTTGAATAAGTTGGCTTGCATATAAGCATATATATGTTATGCGCGAAGCATGGATTTGCGCAATCCCGGGATTGTCCTGCGCAAACCCTGGATCCATGGTTTGTACCACAAACCATGGATTGACCGCGCAATCCTCGGATTGCGCGTGCGCAAACCATGGATCGGGACAATCCTGGGATTGTTCTTGCGCAAAGTATAAATATGTACATGTACATGTATAAGCGATGGTTTAAACGGAGAATGATTTTATTACATCAAATGTGAAATGATGCATTGACTGGTATCATGAATGCGCGTGTACAAATAAAAGGGCTATATTGTACAGTACTATACACGAGACACCGAGCACAGTGAACAGCGCCATGGTTTAGAACTCTTAAAAATGTGGTAAGGCAAAGACAAGCAGCTTGGGTGATACCATTCCATACACGTCCCACACTGTATCATATCTTCCTTGTGCCATGGAAGGCGACAAATGCAGTAGACTGGTACCATTTAGGACTGTGGTGGTACATTGTGCACGACTTTCATCCTCTGCAGCTGAAGCTGGAAAGACTGACATAGAGGTACTTTCAAAACACTGAAGGAGATGAAGGCACAGCTTTTTCTCATCCCAGCACTGGTCTGATGGCTCGTCTCCATTGCACAAAGATGCTGCACATGCATTGCATACACCCCACAGTCACTTCCATTAGACTGTTGTCATATACGTTTAATTCCCTAAAAGTACATCCAATTGTTGACACACAGATCCAATGGGATTTATCTACATGTAACATTTGAACACCCTCTCCTCTCAGGATAGGAAGTGAAAAATTTTCCCCCAAAATTGGATTGTCTAATCCCTTACACTGTGGAAATCCCTTTTTAAGTAATTGGTTAGCAGCAGAGATGTGTTTGTCTGTCAACCAATCACCTAAAAGGATAGCATTCTTGTCACCTTAATTTAAACTTAGTTCAGACACCCAAATAGGATTAATACATTCTGCTTCATTTTTGCATGATTTCCCTCCATTGCATGCTGCATTTTTTTACCTTTCAGGACACAAACTGGATGAGCAGTCATTTTGCATGAGCAATATTCTCGATTTGTACTGTGAGCCTCCAAAGTACATGTAATTAGTTCTGCTTCATCTTTTTTTGTGCTGTTGCTAGGTGTGCTTCCAGGAGAAATAAGCTTTGCTTCATCTTTTCCTTCAATTGTGCTGTTGCTGGATGAGCGTCCAGGAGCAATATGCTCCACTTCATTTTGGCATGGCGTACCTCCATGGCAATGGCTAGTTTACCATTAATGACACAACCACATCGCCACGATGAGCAGCCTTTCTGACATGAGCAATTGTCTCCATAGAATTTATTACAAGGGTTCTGCCTCTTTGAAGCCTCACGCAAGCTAATGAGTTTCTCATCCTTCCACCCTTTCACCTCTTTAATGCATCATTTGATGAGCTACTACCAGGATACAACTCTAAATCACTTTCCTGATAGCAGGATTTAAGTACTCCTTGTGCACACCTGAGGTGATGAAACATATGCTTTTTTTCAGTCTTCTCCACAACAATGCATGGTAATCGTCTAGTGTCTGTACGGGCCTGATCAATTCTAGGGATTCTAACAAACCCTAGGTCTCCAACATTAAATTTTTTTCATATTCTTGCAGACCAGATATGAATTTTTCATTCTTTCAGCATTGCAGTGGTAATGCTTGTCTGCGTCAATACGTGCTTTGAGGTGCTTGAAGGAGCTTCCAAATCTGCCACTATATTGCCCTATACAAGTAAGAAATTACACAATAAAAATATATTACTTTGCCAAAATGAGCTTTAAATACAACGTACATAGCTAAAAACAAGCTACTAAACTGAGACAAAATAAATCATTGCTACATGTACTAAGGGCTATCATAATTATGAATGAATCTTACATTTTACAAGAAGTGATATATACATGACATTAAAACATATATCTTAATTAGCCCTCATCATAATTGCATTGTGATACCTTCATTATCCTCACTATCAGCATCAACATCATCATCTACTCCATCATCATCATCAGCCTTTGCTAGCTCAGTACTTTCTGAACCAGTGGAGCTCACAAATTTATGCTTTTTATCCATCCGAGTGTAAAACTGTAGGTCATAGCAAAAACAAGCTACATGTACATGTGTATCTAGGTGGAAAATTTGATAAATATTTGAACCCACCTCAGGAATCAAAACTTCATAAACATATGATATGCCATATCCACGCATCATATATGCATTTGTAACAGTAACCAGATAAGTACATAATTTTCCTTGATATATAAGGAACATGTTTATAACCATGTAAATGTACATAATTACAACTTCATTAATGACTGACCAAATGATCAGGCAGCACTTTGGATGGTCCAAAGTTGTCATGAAGGTGAATGTTACTTTTCTCCCTCTTGCTTCCATGCCAGTATATGTTGGGCAAATTAGAGTTTGTTTTCCCCTGAATTATTCCAATAATTTCTGGCTGAATGTGTTGATGGATACAATGAATAAATTTTTAAATAAATGCATCTGGTATGACCTTCAATCGATCCATTTCTGCTTTGATATAGTTGAACAGGTGCATATCTGCAGGACTGTAAAAAATTTGCACACAGAAAAGTTTGCAAATGCAACATTGCTTTACACATTAATACCTTAATTACCTTGTATAGAAATCATCTTGATCTTTTGCAAGCAGACGCTAGTATAAATAATATGATTACCCATAATGCTAGTTATTCAAATCTTTTAACCTTAACTATACCGATCACCTAATATTATATAAAATTAATACCATTATTATAGTTCATGTATGTGGGTTTCTTCTCACTTATGCATTGTGTTACATTTGTTTCACTTTGCTTTGCATCTGAATCTGGAGTGATGTAATAGTACACATGTACACATACAAATTGCATATCATTTACTGACCTGATTCACTACTTCCTTCTTTATCAACAATAAATAATCTGAATCAGATTGAGAGTGACTGAATAATGTTAGCGGGAAAGTACAATTCACCTGATACATGTATATCAGTCACTTCTTTTTCAACATCACAAGTATCTACAGCAATGTATGGAATTAACAGGTGCATTAAGGTACCATAATTCTTTAGTCACAAGAATCTATCTCAGCCTCACAAAAAATGCATCTATGTGTACAAAATATTAGAGACCACAAAAAAAAAAGTGCTTTGTAAAAGTCTACATGTTTTTTAGTATAAATACAAGCTACACAAGTGTACTGCACCTAAGATATCAGACACTGCTTCTTCCATAACAATGTACCAGGAAATGGTGATGAATGAGGAGGTTGACCAAACACCAGCTGGTAAGGAGTTGTCTTTGTTGTTGCATGCACGCAAGTGTTCAATTTATCTGCAAATTATAATTATCACTTACTGTTGTAGTAGTTAATTATACTTACATTGAATTTCATGTAGCCAGTCCATCCAGGACTTAGTTCCCTTGCTTTCATGAAAATGACAAGCTATCATTTCTTCCACTTTCACATTGCCTCTTTCTACCAGTCCTTGGCTTTGAGGATAGCGTGCTCTGCCATTGACAATGGTAATTTCACCAGGCCAGTTCTTTACTAATTCGGCTATCAAAGTGCTTGCAAATTCTCGCCCATTGTCAGATTGCAATATTTAGGGTAAACCAAGATATGCAAAAACTTTTGTTGCAAGGTTCCAGGCCACTTCTATGCTACTCTTCCTCTGAAGGGCAAATAGTACATGGAATTTAGACCAATGGTCCATGTAGTGTCCTATCCAATTATAAGGTCCATCAGGTCGGTGGCGCATGTCTATTAGGTCGACCTAGCTTGTTAAACACCACAGCCAACTTTGTTTTGCTGTGCATGAAGTGTAACTCACCTAACCTCTACTCATAAATCCTGATGCAATGATGGGTTTCAGGGGTGCTTGATTGTGCTGTACTTTTTGAGTACGCAAAGGGGGCACAGGCTCACAAACTTCTGTACAGCTGACCGTGGAAGACACTCATAGCATGCCGAAATCTGTAACAGTAAAAACCATACTCTATTATACTGTATAATATTCATGAAACAAATTCTACCAGAATACCTCTGCAAGAGTTTTTTTGTAGCCCACATGACCTCGCTTTTGGCAATGCACCCTGTGAAGTATCTCAAAGAAGTCTTCAACATAAGCCACTCTTCTAACGTGGCTAAGCACGGTGGTGTCACTACAATCCTGTATGGTTAAAATAGAAAAAACAAGTACAAGTAAAAAATAATTATCACATTTTTCTAATGCTCACCTTTTTTTCTGGCAGGCAAGCAAAGCACATCCGACAGACCAAGCGCAGGATAGGACATTAGGGAAAATTTGCGTGATTTTACTCAAAATTTCAAATGATGATCACTGTCGTTACAAGTCCGTTTCAAAAGCGCAACGATCTTGTTGTCCTTTGCTCTTGTTATTACTTTACTGCCAGGTTTCTTCCCTGACAAGAATGAATCCACCAAAAATGTCTGGAAGGTGTCCTTTTGAGCATCCATATCACATATAACCGATCCGCTCTAAATAACGCCTAGCAACTGACAGTTGGTTGATGAAGCAGCTGTACACAACGTATGATGTTGAAAAAGCCCAAAAAAGCTTGGAGACCAAGAGACTGTTATCAATGTGTATTCTGAACGGTACGATACAACTTGTAACTTCGTAATAGCGTCAGTCCTTTAATTCGAAATGCAACTGATTACGTCAATACGTTGGTGCAATCTCGAGATTGCGCAAACAAACCATGGATCCAGGGTTTGCGCAGGGCAATCCCCGGATTGCGCAAATCCTTGCTTCGCGCATAACATATATATGTATTGTTGTGCACATAATATGAGATCTCTCTATTCCGGCTTGCTTGTCATCGTCCGCCGTAGTATTGCACGTTGTACTCGTGATACCCTCGGCCAGGCTATCACAGGCCTACACACCGCCATTCCTGTCCCCCTCACTTATCTTAACCACTTTTTAAGCCCATGCCATGCATCATTAATATCTTAGATACGTACCGACGCTTATAGTTCAACTGGTAAACGCCGCCTATGTCCATAATGCTCTACGTTCGAACTCTCATTGGAGACATACAGCGGTTCAAATTAATATTTGAATTCATGTCAAAGTTATGCACGTAAGTTATCTAGAGTTGGATGTGTTGCATAATTCATTGTGGTGTGCGTATTCGTGATACTTCGAGAATACGCACAATGAATAATAGTCACCTGAGGATTCTTGACATATACCAGGTGGATACTCGAAATATACACTACCCTTGGTATATTGATGGTATACGCTAAATATACGCAAAATATACGCTAGCGTATACTACGTTTTTTGCACAGTGAATGGCATTAAGTACGCTTACTCTTTGACGTCGTAGGTTCCCCCACAATCGTATCCGCTTTCCAGCTCTGGATTGCGGTTAGATTTAAGACACATCATTATGAATACGCTGCATGTGCTCAACGACACTGTATAGCCTGTCCGCAACTAGTACTGGGGTTGATGCATTGCGGCGGTGATTGAATCTGACTACTGGTGAAAAAGGATGCAATTGTGATAATAGAATCGCATTCGACACACTCCACTATCTTACGATGAAGCTCCCATCTCTAGACAGTAGTATATTATAATACGAGATCGAAAATGCGCGTTTCCTTAAATAGCTTAATATTACCGATAGCGCCGCTGCATGCGTCGTTATAAACCGTATACTACATGGCGCTACCTACGAGTATCAGTGATGTAAAACGTGTGCTATAGACACTACCATGCAGCAGGCCTTCAAGTTCCTTGATGAGAACGATTGTAAGTGGAGTACAGAGATCGTTCAATGCAGCGCCCATGCATGTATGAATGCACACATGTATACGTTGCCCTTGTGAATTGTAAACCGTCGGCCGCACATCATTAATGTTAACTCATTCTTCATCCCTATACAGCTCTCAAAAGGGAAAACAAAGAGCTGCGCGAAGAGTTGCACACGTGGAAGAGATTATTGCTAAGTTAGTCCATTATTGGTGCTGTCCAAACTACATTTGGAAAAATTATAGCGCCATTGTGACGTTAACATTTTTACCCCCCTACTACCCACCCTTAAAGATATTATATTTTATAGAGGCAAAACGTAGAAATGGAATTAATGTCAGCTGCATTAATATTGGTGGTAAGAGATAACCCAAGTTATGAAAGCTTTCATGCACCATTATAATATCCATCCCCACAATCAAAACAAATGTCACCAGAGCTACTGTCATCTGAAGATGATCAGGACACAACTGTTGTTGGTAAAACATATGTGGAGCTGGATGAACCATGTACTTCCAAGTAAGCTAGAGTTAACACGCTGTTTTCATGATAAGTGATCACTTACATTTAAATTTCAGTAACCTTCAGATAAACCAGAAAATGAAGAGTGCAGCATCATATAAGTACGTATCAGGTTGTATAAGGAAAAAAAAAAAGAAAGAGACAAGCTTGATGCAAAACAATGTCATGATTGCAAGAAGGTATCCTAGCTTCTCATGAATGTATGCTTATATTAAGTGTAACATTTTTAGTCTCGTACCCAGACTCAGATTCCCAACAGCTGCGGATGGATTACATCACCGCTACGTGGAAAGTGGGTCTGGCTCATAGGTCGAACTTTTTTGTTCTGTGGATTCTAGATTTTGGAGAACCAATCAAATTGGAGCCCGTAGTGACGTCATGGTGCTACTTAATTACCAGTGTAATTGCCTTCCATAGCTAGCTATAGTAGTACTCTAATTGGAGCCTTTTCCTCGAGGGTGACTGTTTTTAAGGCTTTAATACCCGCTCGGGTCTGAGCAAACAAGCCTCCATGGTGGGCAGGGCGTTACAAGGACAAGGACGCGCCCGCGACTGCGCACTGCTAGAAACTCGATGAGAACGGGAGAGGCGAGTGGAAGCCAGGCCGCCTGCCCCTATCATCCCGAAAAACCTCAACCGCAACGTTCCTTTCTACCTTTTGGAGCAGCTGCTTCTTGCGTGCTTTCTGGAACTAAGGTATACTGTTTCTCATGCCACAGTCATAAAAGGACATGTGCCTGTTGGGTGCTTCATAATTCTTACTAGGCGCGCGGTGGAATGCACGTTCTTTCTGTGTTTTGAGCCAGGTAAGTAGTTATGACGACACGATAATTAGTATATGACGACAAAAAACGACAACTCATTTTTGTGACGACACAAAGATTGCGTAACACTCAGGCTCCACAGAACAAAAAGTTCGACCTATGAGCCAGACCCACTTTCCACGTAGCGGTGATGTAATCCATCCGCAGCTGTTGGGAATCTGGGTCTGGGTACGAGACTAACACATTTTATGTGTTGTGGTATGCAACTGGCGCTGGTAGTGTGCACAAGGGCAGGAAATTACATCGCAAGAACACGTGCCGACACAAGCACATCCACATTCCACCAGACAGTGATCCTCGTTTGTGGGATATAAGTTTTCCAGATTCACAGGAGTGTGAGCGTATCATGGCCCCAAAATAAAATGGTTACTACAGATACCAAAGATGTCATTACTTAACAATAACACGTGTGGGTAAATAGTATTGTAATACCACCCTGTCCCCTAAGTAATAATTTATGAGCTGGAAGAAAAAACGTTTTTTTTTTTAATTTAAATTGAACATAAAAAAGTACAGACAAAAAATACACCCTCACCGCCCCCCAAAAAAGACCAAAATGAAATCTTAATTCCAACACGCAACTTAATTTGTTTCTGCAGCTCTGTGTGGGGGTCCGGGATTCCCTGCTGGGTAGGTGGAAGAGCTCAGCGTACCAAATTTACATCCAGACCCCACCGGAGGTCCTCTGGGGTGTGGCCAAACAGCTGCTGTAGTTTCCTACTATTTGTTCTGGTTTTGAGAACATTTAATCTCGCGGATGATGTTATTTAATATGCATCATTAGAGCTCGGCCGTGATAATAATATACAAGTATAGAAAAACATTCTCTAACGAGAAAGTTGGTGAGATATAGGAATTGGAGGCAAAGGTGGTGTAAAAAGGAGGGGAACGAGTTATAAGCGGGTGGCGTTTTTTTTTAATGATTTCACGACCCGGGTCAATTTCTATAGTAGTTCCTGATATGCATTTAGTTATTTCTATTTGACGTCATTTTCCCTAGCAATTGGGCAAGTGAACCATGAACACGTCAATTCATGCATCATCCTAAATCCCGACTGGCTTGGGTCGGGGTCAGCCCTAGGAGGGCCGCCCCTCTGGGCATTCCAGGGTCTCCCCCAAGCCATTACCATGCCTGTCACGTGCCATTGCGGATAGGGGTGTGGCTCCCTGCCCACTTTGAGTCCGGGTTCCAGGCACAATGGCGGGGACGGGAACGTGCCCTACACTTGCCAAACTCCTGTTAGGTGCGGCATGTATGGACGAGATGGGAATGGGGAGAGGGGGGGGGGGGGTGGGTTGGGTCCACTCTTACTCTCACGTGCCTCGCAGGAACCCATTAAATAGAAGTTACCATTTGTTAACCATCGGCGTCGGAACCGGTCCGGCAGGTCCGGCGGCCGCCGGACCAATATTTTCTATTTTTAAAAAATAATATGAAAAAGGGCATAGGTAAGTAATGAGGGCATGGGTATCGATAAATATTCAAAACGTCACAGCAATTGTTTTTATTTGCCATTTTGGGGGCGTATTTCACTACAATTAGTGCAAGCATTGAAATAATCTTTAACTGTTTGAACGCCAATTGCATATATACATGCATGTTCACATTGTGTTGTGACTATAGAATCACTTTGAATACCATTGTCCATACACACAATACTGACTTGCATGCATGTAACCTCATAATCATAAAAATGTTTGAGCATTTGTGATCTCAGTGTAAGTACATTTTTTGTCCATTACATCCTACTGGCACCTTCTGTTGCTACTACCATGATATGAACCAGGCAAAAGAGGGAAGTGAACTGGCAATTTAAGCACTAGTGATGGTCAATTACTTACACATTCCTAGCTGTTAATAGGGAAGAAATAAAATGCAGCCATCTGAATAATGGTGTTCATTAGTAGGTGTAAGAAGGAGCATAGTTGCCTTGTACATGTACTTATAAGGGTACAAGTGCAGCAAGCATTTGCATGCATCATGGAATTGAGAATAATCAACACACTTTTTTGTTGCTAATTTATACATGAATGGTAGTATAACGGTTGTGTGTGTACACACTAGACGTCCGAAAGAGTTAAAGACTATACCGGTGATATGGATTGGAAACCTCTCACGTGATCATTACCCCGATTTCGAGCACTTAACCCCGCGTGCGAGCTAGTCATTTTAGTGAAATTTCTTGCATTAATAATGCACAACTGGCAAAACTTCTGGGGCAAAACCCCAGACCCAGATCGGAAAGCACCTGCAGCGCTCCCCTTTCATGGCTGTGGGCGGGCCTCTCCGAGTCCACCCACCTCATTATTTATTTATTTGCCGGACCAATGTATTTTACCTTCCGACGCCCTTGTTAACTGAGTTAATAGGCCGCAGAGCAAGCAATGCATTGCATCCCGCATGCACGTTATTGTCACCACGTGACAGCCTGTATGTGCGGTCAGAGAAAAAATATATATATTATCTCTGGTGCGGTGCTGGTGGCGGTTTTCTCAAAGATAATATATAAAGGGATTGGAAAAACGAATCACGTGCGTGCGCCATACATTCGTAGATAAAACCGCGGGCAATGCTATAAGTGTTTAATCGCACCTTTTAGAGTGTCAAAAGGGGCGGTAAAGAAGAACACGTACAGGGTTTTTTTGGCTTGCGCTCGTTAGTATTGAACACAATAAGGTAGGTTTACATTTTAAAAAGAATAATGGTAGTATACTATTTTTACGCAAAGAAAACGTGGTATTTTACACCACAAAGATGCTTTAAAGGGCATTTATTGGAGCCTGTTTTTTGTGGGACAGCCGTTTCTCAGCTAATGATTTGCATAATTCGAAAAGTAGCTAGTAACGTTGGTAACTGAATAAATTTTTGCATTAATAAGGTTTTGTTGAGAAGGCGCTTCTAGAATCGGCTGTATCGTCACATATCGATACGTGGATGCCTCCTTTTTGTGGGACAGCGTAGCTTTTGTATCGTATCGAGAACTATCGCGGAAGGCTCCAATGTGTAAAAAACTGTTACCTAGTTGTATTTTTATATGGTGTCTTCGTATAAAAACATGTCTAAAACTATTTTTGAAGAGATGGGACGAAGAAAATTTTCGACTGTCGGTTCATCGAAAAAATGAAGAGCGATGGAAAGCAGCACCAGCATTGAGGCGTGTATCAGTTCCCAGTGATTTAATTACAGTGGTGCCAGTTGGTTCGATGACCATTCAAAGTTCGAAAGCAGACCTCCATCCTGTTGTTGAAAATCAGCGTATGGAGGATACTGGTCCATTTCTTGTATCTTTCCCACTATCAGTTATTATGCTAAGTGAAGTGCATACATTGGATGTCCTGTTGTCAAGGCTGAAAATGACAACCCTCCCTTCTATGTGGGTTATTCTTGATGGCTTACACCTTTTTGTCTGCAGAATGCACACTACGCAGTTACAACCTACTGTATTGATGTCAGTTAAAGTTACAGCTGAGTTACAATGGTCTGCATGTACATGTATGTGTGTGATGATTAGCTTGACATGGCATCATACTAATATCAGTAACATTAAACTGATCACAGTTATAAATAAACTAAAAAACAAAAAAAAAACTTCACATATGAAGTGTATTCGAAGCCATATATGTTGCATGTAGAATTGTCCGCGTTAATTGGTGTTAATTGGGCTCGTTTCTAATCCCTCTATATATTATCTCTGGTTTTCTGTCCGCCGCCCGCCCCACTGCAGTACACCTCACACCAGCAGAGGTAATATATAGAGGGATTAGAAACGAGCCCAATTAACACCAATTAACGCGGACAATGCTACATGCAACATATATGGCTTCGAATACACCACATATGTGAAGTTTTTTTTGTTTTTTAATTTATTTATATCAGTATAATGTTACTGATACTGGTATGATGCCATGTCAAGCTAATCATCACACACATACATGTACATGCAGACCATTGTAACTCAGCTGTAACTTTAACTGACATCAATACAGTAGGTTGTAACTGCGTAGAGTGCATTCTGCAGACAAAAAGGGGTAAGCCATCAAGAATAACCCACATAGAAGGGAGGGTTGCCATTTTCAGCCTTGACACAATCCAATGTATGCACTTCACTTAGCATAAAAACTGATAGTGGGGAAGATACAAGAAATGGACCAGTATTCTCCATACGCTGATTTTCAACAACAGGATGGAGGTCTGCTTTCGAACTTTGAATGGTCATCGAACCAACTGGCACCACTGTAATTAAATCACTGGGAACTGATACACGCCTCAATGCTGGTGCTGCTTTCCATCGCTCTTCATTTTTTCGATGACCTGAAAGTCGAAATTTTCTTCGTCCCATCTCTTTAAAAATAGTTTTAGACATGTTTTTATACAAAGACATCATATAAAAATACAACTAGGTAACAGTTTTTTTACATATTGGAGCCTTCCGCGATAGTTCTCGATACGATACAAAAGCTACGCTGTCCCACAAAAAGGAGGCATCCACGTATCGATATGTGACGATACAGCCGATTCTAGAAGCGCTTTCTCAACAAAACCTTATTAATGCAAAAATTTATTCAGTTACCAACGTTAATAGCTACTTTTCGAATTATGCAAATCATTAGCTGAGAAACGGCTGTCCCACAAAAAAACAGGCTCCAATAAATGCCCTTTAAAGCATCTTTGTGATGTAAAATACCACGAAAACCGCGTTTTCTTTGCGTAAAAACAATATACTACCATTATTCTTTTTTAAAAATGTAAGTCTACCTTATTGTGTTCAATACTATTGAGCTTAACCCTTTAACTGCTATAGGCCACCAAAGTGGCCAAGCCAGATCTTTAAGATAGGTGCTAATTATTTGTATGTGGTTAACTCATACATGTATGACATTGTATCAGAGACCGTTCATCGAAACCAAAGCTGCCTTATGGTCAAATCAATGTCGAATCCTGGAAGATATTGTACTTGGTTGTACCATACATGTAGTTGCAGCCCCAGGTATCTGGTGTATTTGAATATTGGTGCATGAAAACTTCCCACATCATAACAGACAACAAGGGGGTGTGTGAGAGATTATTCATAGTCATGACAGCAACTATTATTATATTCAAATGCACAAGACTAAGTGGTTTAGCCGTATGCCTTACAAATAACTTGTTGAGCATTATGATGTGGGAAATTTCATGCAACAATAATAAATAAACTATGCATAGAACAGCCAAAAACAATACTTTTACGGAAAATAGATAGTGCATTAATTGACTATAATGTAGCCTTGCAAGAGCAAGGAATTATGTGGCAGCATGAAAGGTATGCTAACTATATACAATTAATTGTTTAATGTCAATCGCGCTTTACCATCTTAGCAGTTGAAGGGTTAAACCAAAAAACCCTGTACGTGTTCTTCTTTACCGCCCCTTTTGACACTCTAAAAGGTGCGATTAAACACTTATAGCATTGCCCGCGGTTTTTTCTACGAATGTATGGCGCACGTGATTCGTTTCCAATCCCTTTATATATTATCTCTGGCACCAGGTTTGTATCAGCTCATCTCACTCCGGCCAGGGTGACTGCCCTAGAGCCTCGATAAGTGTTAAGGCATTCCAGGGTCTCCCCTGGCTCTCCCAAGCCATTACCATGCCTGTCACGTGCTTTTCCGGATAGGGGTGTGGTTCCACGCCCACACTGAGTCCGGATTCCGGGCACAATGGCGAGGACAGGAACGTGCCCTACACTTGCTAAACCCCTGCTAGGTGCGGCGCGTAAGGCCTAGGACAAAGGTGGGAATGGGAGGAGGGGGGGTTGGGTCCACTCTTACTCCCACGTGCCTCGGAGGAACCATTAACAATCGACTATACGGTCTATGTAAGACGCATAATTAGATAACTTGTAAGACATAATTTTAGATATCTACAAATAAATGTTTGTATCAATAGCGAACAACTAAGAGTAAACGCTATGGTCTTCCAATCGTCGTTTGGTGCAGGCTCATTTGTTAGTGAAGTTGTTTTTCTCAAAATGCCTTCACGTCAGGAAAAGAAACGAGCGAAACGACGCCTTCAAGTTCAAGATGATGTTTTAGAATCGGTACGGGCATCCTACAGTGATGCATAATATCACAGTGATTTCAGTGATTTGGGTATGAACACAAATCAAGGAACAAGTAACTAAATACATCCTCTACGAGAATGTTGGCGGTATATTCGATTTAAAGACTATTGGCGGTGTAAAAAGCAAGTAAACTAGGTCTTATCAGAAGGGAAAATGTAATAGTCCTATATTTAGCACATTTCTAGGGCATGTGTTGTTTGTGTGCTAAATATAAGACAATTACATTTTCCCTTTCTGATAAGACCTTGTCTTCTTGCTTTTTGCACCACCAATTGCCTACAAATCCAACTTTCTCGTAGAGAATGTGTTTAGCTCCTCGTACTATATCTATTCGGGAAAGTGTTGTTTTCAGCTGCACCATACATAGTGTAATTATTATCGTTGCATGAAAATTTCCCAAATCATATAACAAGTTATTTATTTGGCCTTATGGGTAAACCACTCAGCTCTAATGCATTTGAATATAATTAAAACAGTCGCTGTCATGAATATGAATAATCACACACACACCCTTGTTGATGTGGGAAGTTTTTATGCAACAATATACACCAGATACCTGGGGCTGCAACTACATGTATGGCGCAACCAGCTATAATATATTACAAGATTAGTTGTACATTGATTGGACTACAAGGCAGCTTTGCTAATACAAAGAATATTGTAAGTCACTGCACAATGACATATGTGTTAACCACAGACGAATAATTAGCGCCTATCTGGCTTGGCCACTTTGGTGGCCTATCACAATGCGGCTTAACACATTGGGGTCTCGGTGGGTGTAGTATAGCCATGCACCCACGCCAGGTAGCGTGTAGTGGAGCTCAGCCCCAGAAGCTCTGTATAGCTTGAACATTTCTTGAGACGTGCGGGCAATTATAGCACTGATGTTGCGCATAAAGAGGGGGAAGAGAGGGCACGTGCCCCGCCCCTCGCATGAATACTCGTCGACACGGTATTAAAACCTATGAAGACCAACCGATTCTTGAAAACTGCTGCTGCTACTGTGTGCTTCCTGTTCCTCCTAGAACTTCATACTCTGTGTAAGTGACACTTTAAGTGTTACGGTTCTTTATTCTTTTTTTGTGCATCCTGAACGCGACCCGGCTACGGACTGTACCTCCTGTTTCCAGTTACTGTTAGCGCCGTTCTGTTACCACTGCGCTTTTCTGTGGTAAGTCCTATCTGTATGTCATTACTTAATTTTATGAAGATAGTATTGTTCTTTTGCTCGCAACCTCCTTTCATGTACTACGTAACAAGCATCATTGGAGTTCGTTTCAGCCCCGGATGCAGGATAGGCTTGAGGGCGGCGCCCCCCCCCCCCCCCCCCCCCATTCATATGAAATGCCGCCCTCTGGGACCAATTGCCGCCCCCCCCCCCCCCCCCCCACTTTTCGTATCGGACCTGAAGCAGACAGCTCCCTCTCTCCCCGCCGCTTTTCGTATCGGGCGTGAAGCGGACAGCCCCCCCCTCCCCCGCCCCGCTTTTCGTATCGGGCCTGAAACGGACAGCATCCCTCCTCCCCCCCCCCCCCCCCAACCCCCTCACGGCTGTTTCGCATCGGCATTAAGTATGTAATTAGAACACACTATGATATTTACGGTTCATCCAACATGGCTACCCTAGGAAAACTCATAAAAATTTCGACGATAACATTTCTACAGCCATCGTATGGCATGTGCATTTGAAAAAGGGACTGAATTTTGCTACAACTATCCTTCTATTTAACTTTAGTTCTACGCATGCTGTAGCACCTGCTACTGCATCGGCGTCGGAACCGGTCCGGCAGGTCCGGCGGCCGCCGGACCAATATTAAATATGAATAAGGGCATAGGTACATGTAAGTAATAAGGGCATGGGTATCACAGCAATTGTTTTTACTTGCCATTTTTGGGGGCGTATTAAATTGTTTGGGGCAAGCATTGAATTAAATTTAACTGTTTGAACGCCAATTGTATATATACATGCATATTCACACAACCATGCATTGCTGTGTTGTGTTGTGACTATAGAATCACTTTGAATACCATTGTCCATACACACAATACTGACTTGCATGCATGCAACCTCATAATCATATAAATGTTTGAGCATTGTGGTCGTACATATTGTTTGTCCATTACAACCTACTGGCACTTTCTGTTGCTACTACCCATGATATGAGAACCAGGCAAAAGAGGGAAGTGAACTGGCAATTTAAGCACTAGTGATGGTCAATTAGTTACACATTCTAAGCTGTTAATAGGGAAGAAATAAAATGCAGTCATCTGAATAATGGTGTTCATTAGTAGGTGTAAGAAGGAGCATAGTTACCTTGTACATGTACTTATAAGGGTACAAGTGCAGCAAGCATTTGCATGCATCATGGAATTGAGAATGATCAACACATTTTTTGCAATTCCACGTAAGATCTAATTTATACATAAATGGTATTATAACGGTTGTGTGTGTACGCATGAATACACACTTGGCGTCCAAAGAGTTAAAGACTAGACCGGTGATATGGATTGGAAACCTCTCACGTGATCATTACCCCGAGTTCGAGCACTTAACGCCGCGTGCGAACTAGTCATTTTAGTGAAATTTCTTGCATTAATAATGCACAACTGGCAAAACTTCTGGGGCGAAACCCCAGACCCAGATCGGAAAGCATCTGCTCCCCATTCCGTTGCTGTGGGCGGGCCTCTCCGAGTCCACCCACCTCATTGTTTATTTATTTGCCGGACCAATATATTTTACCTTCCGACGCCCTTGTATACTGGGCTGTTTTTCTTATGCGCATACGAAGGTTCCAAATTGGCGCGAAATAATCCTTTCAGTCGGGGCTTTGTAACTCTTTTTCCGCCCTTATAAGTCCTCTTCAAAACAAAAGAATCAAGTAGCATTATCCTATCCTCGTAAGTCCATATCTTTATCCTGTGGTGCCGCGTCTCCTGTCCGCTGGTATAAATCAAAATAACATATGACCTAAATCATGAATAATCGCTCCGCGCATATAATTCAGAGGCTTTGGAATCATATGTGGGGTTTAAAAAAAGGAATTCAAAGCTCTATACAACTGCTGCTCGTTTGATGACTTGTTAAAAGAGATCCTCTTACAACAGTTTTGTATGCCATAGGCTGTTGTAAAATGGTGCATGCATACAAAGTGTTGGTATGAGTCATTGTGAACTCTTGATGTTTCTAACATATTTTTCCCCTCCCAAGATATCATACCATAATAAAAGGACAGCTCCACTATTGTTTAACCAGTACCTTCATCATTGGAGGTTTCTTTGTGCCATTGTCCTATTTTGCTTGAACCTGCTGCTATATATACAACATGCATGCAGCCAGTAGAAATGTATGTTGCACAGCACATACTTGATCAATGTAACACTAGCCTTATAGGCCATCCAGTATAAGCATCCTTTCGTGCAATCATACACAAACCATTCCGCCCATTCTTAGGCATGCCTTTATAAGCACTATTCCTATTTATACCACTCGCCAGGTCAGGTTTGCTGCCTATGTTATTCCTATCACAGACATGCCATGTAGCATGTTTTCTCTAATTCTACATACCACTCTTAGGCATGCCTGTAAAGAACTCTCCCTATTTATTCCAAGCACAGACATGCCAGCATAACCATTCAGTCTATGTACACTACTATCTATCAAAATTCCAGTTCACTCATTTTATACCAGTCATGTGTATTTTTATACTGACCACTATATGGACATGCCAGTATAATAATTCTGTCTCCTCTTTCATACAGTAGGCATTGCTGGATAACCATAATCTCAATTACACTTCTTTTGCATTTGGGGGGGGGGGGGGGGGGGGGGGGGGGTGGTGGGTGGGGTGGGGGACCAGACCACCATTTTCACATTCAACACCAGAACTATTCTTATAACACAGTTATCTTATCACTGTGCAAGCTCATGATCAAGATATGGACGCTTGCAGGTCCACAACCAAGGCCATGACTTTGATAGTACATGTTATTGTATAACTTGTAACAGCTTCTGATGCTTACAGCTCTCACCCATGCGAGTCACAACAGACTTGAATAATAAAATGGCGTCAGAACAGCGATAATAAGCAATATTCCAAAGACTAAAATATTCCGTTAAAAATCGCGAGCTCTAAATAAAAACTAACTAAAAACCTACCGCGGTCACACCATCAGTGGACCTTATAAGGGCGGAAACTTTAGTAGAGGACGGTTTATTTCCCCTACTCCAAAAACACCCACCGTATTAGCGCGCTAATAGCATGCTTCCAGTAGAACTGTAGTGCCTGTCTTTCAAGTAGTTCAGTGCATGAAGTTCAGTAGAAACAAACACTCAATAGCCCAGACTAAAAGACTAAACACCTTTTGCCAAAAAGGCTATAGGTTGTCGCTAAGGACGTAATTAACCCCGTTGCTACGGGAAAATTTTCGTTAGGAGGCATAGGGCTTTTTGTCCACTTTTCAATGGAATGAAACAAACGTGCCCCGTATCCGCCCCCCCCCCCCCCCCCCCCCCCCCCCACTTAGCCAAATCGATCCGGGGCTGGTTCGTTTGGCACTGTACCTTTTTCTAGGATTGTGGAGGTGCTGACGGGCTAAAAGTTGCATAATTCTGTTGTGCATACTGTGTTACGTGCCCTTGACTGTCATTTTTAGAGTCACCGTATCGCCTTATGAGAGCAAGCGAGAAACATTTTATTCAAATTATTTTCGATGCTTGGTTTTATTAAGCAATGGGTAGGTCATTAAGATTGTGTAGAAGACAGTAAGGAAAACAAAGGCTTAATAGCTTGTTGGAAATGGTATAAATTATGGCGCGGGATTCGTGCCAAAAGTATTATCAGCTCTACCGCACTATGTATACACATTGGCTAACATAACCGCGTTGGGTATATACCTCCATTCATTAGGCAAGGCGGGCGCAGAACCATGGGGGGGGGGGGGGGTTCCGGGGTCCGGACACCCCCTGCCTATACAACGTGTGACGTGTGCAGCCTATCGTACTAGTTTCAGGCGTCAATATGGATAGATATAGTCTGTGTCACCAAGTACGGAATCAAGCCGGATCCCCCCCCCCCCCCCCCCACACACACACACACCTTTCAGAATTCCTGTTCCGCCCTGCCTATTAGGTATGTATACCTTTCATTTCTTCTACTGCACACCTCTGCGCCTCTTGCACATTGGGTGTATTATGCCTCCGCATTAGTATTAACCTCCACATTGAGTGTAATACCTCCAATTTGGATACATACCTCTCAGGGGTAGGGGGCACGTCCCTCCACCTCCCCTTCACGAATTTATGCGCAACTTCATGCAGCGCAACCCCTAAATACTGTATCCGGATCGCATCTCTCTGCTGTGCTTAGGCTGATAGGGTGACTCTTATGGCCTGGAGCCGAGACTAACTCTTTGGACGCCAAGTGCAAATATTTACATATGCATTACACGATCATAAACTTTCTGCCAGAGTGCTTTGAGTTGTGATGAATAGCTTTGTACATGCACATACATGCAAAACAGGGATATCATAAAGATGCTTAAGTCATTAACACGTTTCACTGAACCTATTTTGGGGTATAAGTAATCCTCAGTACGGTTGTAAAACCCATACATTACGGTTTTAGCTTAAAACGCTTCAGTTCATTGTGTCACGCTGCTATAGGTACCTTCTGGGGATCTTGACACCGTCAGCGGTTAGTACTATCCTGTTTGGTGTCATTATATATCGTCCTCGCGCGCGTGGACCAGACAGAGATAATATATAACGGGATTGGAAACGTATCATGTGCGCCATAGAGTATGCGCTTGACCGTGCTTGCCATCCGACCTTGTGTGCATCGCATGTGTTGAAAGTGTGAAAAGGTGCTCTAAAAACCGCTTTTTTCTTCGAACTAAGAAGAAGAACTTAACTTGTAATTGCGTGACGTGTGAATGTATCATATATGTCAGGCACTACATGAACTGTTCTGTCATGCTATTTTGAGCGTTATTTAAAATGGCGAATGTCCGTGGTGTCTTATTTTGTGGGACAGTATCTCTGGAATCGTTGGTCTTTTCTTCCCAAAAATCGCTATATGAAATTTCGTATATGGTGCTATTTATTTGTATAACAACAATGCTCGGGACTGATTCAGTAGAATGTAGGGTATAGCAGTTTTGTGGGACAGTGTATACTCCTCGTGCACGTTAGGTCTCTAAAAACTGATACTGGTAGCTCTTGCTTCATATTTTTGCATGCAGGTGATTTTATGTATTGCTCATTGACATTTCACGCCATGCGGATCTTCTAAGGTGATGGGGAGAAGAAAATTTAGACTGTGGTCACACCGAAAGAATGAAGAACGCTCGAAGAATCGTGTCTATAAAGCTAGAAAATATTAGTGTTCAAGCATTATTCTTATTCTTTGAACAAACCAAAAAGCCAACCCCATAGTTAGCCTTGTCTCCCGGCTGTCAATTAAAGTTTAGCTCTATTGCAACTATGTAAGTGCGCATGCGATGGCCATTACTGAAAAACGCGTAATCGTATACTTAGCTTGTAAACCTTTCCGTAACCGTTCCGCGCGAAGCAATCGCGAAACAATCCTGACATGAGTTTGTTTTTGCAAGGTATGCAATGAACCAGGGCAAACCATCCTCAGAAGCCACTGGGACATCGGCAACCTTGCTGAGCCGGTTTGCAAGATCTGATGCCAAAGATTCTGTGTACGAGACAAAACACTGTCACAAATCCTACAAGATTTTGACATTGTATACGTATACGTACGCGTAGCGTGTATGAATTTCGTCACGAATGAATTTCGTCATGTTTTTAATTTTATTCATAAACAAAACCATTACGAGGCAGACCGGATATGTTTTAGTTTACGGAAAGGGTTACAAGCTAAGTATACGATTATGCGTTTTTCAGGTAATGGCCAGCGCATGCGCACTAACATAGTAGTAATAGAGAAAAGGCCGTCTTTTTTCCTAACTTTATTTGACGGCCTAGGGACGAGGCTAACCCTATAGTATAATACATGAAGATATGCTTGTGGGTTTGATAAAGCTACATGTATAAGGATTCAAGTACATGTATGGATGGCACGCGTTAATACGTCATAAGTGGGCTCGTTTCCAACCGTTATAATTATTTCTGGACCAGACGCCGCGAGAGAAAGCCTTCGTTTTACTAGTCATACAATCGATCAGCTAACATAGAAAGGTAGGAAATCTACTCTAGTAACGCTTTTACGACACTTAACACAAATCATAAGTTGTCATACGCTGTGACGTTGTTAGATACAAGGGCAAAATTTAAATTTTTAATCTGCGCGTATATACGTGAAGTAATTCGGATACGTAATTGGAAACTAATCTGTTAACTGCTTGATTTATTCTGAATGCATAAAACTATGCAGCTGCGAACAGATGACCATAACAATTGCAAGCACGTGACTTATGTACGTGGCCTGACTACCAACGGTTGGTGACTCGGTTTGACCTTCGCCCCCAATTGGATGATGGATGATGCATTAGACTGATTAGTAGAGAAAATTCACGTGACGAGTTTGGAGAGAAGATCGTTGCTGACCGTCTTGTGCAAAAAACTGGTACTAGCAAAGAAAACACACTATCCACTCATTGTGATTGAGGCACAAATCCAGGCCAAAAAACAAATCCATAATTCGAAACAACAGCAAACCCAAGACACAGCAGCCAACCTATTACCACAGTTGTCTGAAACTTCCCAGATGTCAATGGTTTACACTCAAGAGAAGGGTATTTCTACCACTCTTCCTATCTCCGAACACAGCTTTGCTTTGCACAAAGGTACCTTTCGCAATGCCCTTGCCTTAGATATGGATGGGACGCTCCTAACACACCTTCACATTGCATCTGTGGGAAATCATTCACTGTAGAACATGCACTCTCACGTTCTTTTGGAGGTTATCCTACCTTACGCAACAATGAGATTCGGAACTTCCCCGCAAATTTGCTGTCTGAAGTTGTCACAATGTAACTATCGAACCAACCCTACAACCAGTTACTCGAGAAACCTTCAAACTTGCCTCTACCATCACTGACATTGGAGCACGATCAGACATTTGCAGCTGATGGTTTCCGGGGTTGCCATTTTGAAAAAACGTTTTTTGATGTCAGAGTTCTTAACCCACTTGCTCCGTCTCAGATAAAGAAAAACAAAGAGCATATGAGCAACGCATCAGAGAAATAGAGCATGCATGCCTCCTTCAGCCCAATTGTACTCTCTACTACTGGTGGAATGGGTCCAATTGCAACAACTCTTTATAAGTGCCTTGCAGACTAGCTAGCTTCCAAATAGAACTCATCCTATAGCTAAACCATTGGTTGGTTGCGATGCCGCCTGTCCTTTTCTCTCCTCCGCTCATCCATCCTATGCATCAGAGGAGCTCGTTCATCAAAGGTGTGTGTACCTTGCAGTGTCCCTCTCCCCCTGTAGAGCTAGTGCATAGTGCATCTAGGTTCACTCTAGACTAGAAAGTACCTAGTTGATCAATACCATTTAACATACCGTAATTTTATTGCAACGTTAATTGTATATGATAATAATAATGTTAGAGCTTTACGATGCCGTGCACGGGCTAGCTTAGTTTTTTTTGCGTAATACGAATATAAATTATCCGCAGGCGAGTCAATGAGGAACTCGTTTTATATGCCTTGTGACGACGTTGTATAGACAACGTTTTTCTCAATGGCCAATACGTATTGTGTGTATGCGTGTAAAAATCATCACGGAGAGCGTCCTTCGATTCTCAGGCATCCACTTGGCCCACATTCGAGGAAACCAAACCAATATACGCATGTTTAATGATTTGCCTGCCAACTCACTATTCACGCGATTCACGTGATCGTCACATGAAATTATATTAGTGACACCACACCTTAGCTCGGAAGCTATTATTCGAAATGGTAAGTAACTCCAACACAATTTTCACACCCACATAAGGTATCAGTAATTAATTAAGAAACATCGATTGCATCTGTACAAGTAACTAAAAACATTTTCTACGTGGAAGTTGGTGGTATATAGGATTTGAAGGCAATTGGCGGTGTAAAAAGCAAGAAAACAAGGTCTTATCAGAAGGGGAAATTGTAATTAGCACACAAACAATACATGCCCTAGAAATGTGCTAAATATAGGACTATTACATTTTCCCATCTGATAAGACCTTGTTTCCTTGCTTTTTACACCGCCAATTGTTTTAAAATTTTATATACCGCCAACATTCTCGTATGTATCACTGTAGGATGCCCGTGCCGATTCTAAAACACATCGTCTCGAACTTCAGGGCCGACGCCGCCGTTCAAGCAGGTGCGGCCATGGCCGCACCACTTTTTGAAACTTCGATTTAAAAAAAAATTATACTTTATAGTTAATTGCGTACTCTGCTGCATGATGCAAGTGCCATTCATTTAATACTCATCTCGCTTGTGGCTCCTTTTTTTACATCAATCCTTTGTTTCATTTCATACAAGCGCCCGGCCTGCGCGCGGTTTGGCCGCACCACTTTTTAAATGCCGGTGTCGGCTCTGAACTTGAAGGCATTTTGCACGTCGCTTCGCTCGTTTCTTTTCCTGACATGAAGGCATTTTGAGAAAAACAACTTCAATAACAAAAGAGGCTACAACAAACGACGATTGAAGCACCAAAGCGTTTACTCTAGTTGTTCGCTACGTATGCAAACATTTATTTGTAGATATCTAAAATTACGCCTTACAAGTTATCTAATTATGCGTCTTACATAGACCGTATAGTCGATTGTTTACCAAAATATAACATCGACTATTTTATATGAAAGCGGCTCTTTCAGCTTATTTTGAAGCTATTGGTGAAATTTTCATTGTTTAAGAGTGTTCCTATCCCGTGCCATGCGTTGCCAAGGAGAAACCAAGTTCCGTTGTCAGAGGCATTAATGACTCCCAGGGATAAATGACTCCCCCGGTCATTACGCCAAAGGTGTTAATGACTCCTCCTAGGTTTATATGACTCCCCACGTGAATTCCATAAGCCATGTGTAGTTGTTGAAATGAGTAAGCTCGCTCGCATGGACAAGAATGAATTCAGTGTTGTCGTGAATTGCCTGCTAGGAGAATATCCTGAGAGAATTTCGAAGAGAGATAAGGCCAATCTAAGGCGCAAATGCAAAAACGTGAAGTACAACTGTGGAGTGCTCTAAAAACCAAGCGGCGTTTCAGGATACATTTGATATGCACATGTAGGCTGCCAGAATCAACTGATTACAATGTAATACAGTGTGATCAATGCCAACAGTAGTACCATTTCCGCTGCATAAACATTCAGCAAAAAAGTGTTCCTGCATCATGGTTGTGCATACTGAAATTGTCGATCTGTATAAGTAGCAAGCAGACTGTGATGTTATTTGTCTTTGTCAGTGTTCAATACACATTAGCTCCAACTTCAACCTTCCCAAGGCAGGAGTCAATTTTGTCTAAGCAGATAACAGGAGAATCCCAAGGCAGGAGTCAATTTTGTCTAAGCAGATAACAGGAGAATCCCAAGGGAGGAGTCAATTTTGTCTAAGCAGATAACAGGAGAATCATGTGCATGCTTGTACATGTACGCCTAGGCAAGATTGACGGGGAGTGGTTGCAATTGGACCCATTCCACCAGTAGTGGAGAGTACAATGGGGGTGAAAGAGGCATGCTCTATTTCCCTGATGCGTTGCTCATATGCTCTTTGTTTTTCTTTTTCATGTCTGCGATAGCAAGCACTGGGTGTGGGTGTGGTGTTAGATGGAGCAGGTGGGTTTAGGACTCTGACGTCAAAAAACGTTTTTTCAAAGTGGCCACCGCAGAAACCATCAGCTGCAATGTCTGATCTTGCTCCAATGTCACTGATGGCAGAATCAAGTTTGAAGGTTCCCTAGTAACTGGTTATAGGGTTGGTTCGATAGTTACATTGTGACACAGTAAATTTGCAGTGAGGTTCCAAATCTCATTGTGGCATAGGGTAGGATAACCTCCAAAAGGACATGAGTGTGCATGTTCTACAGTGAATGATTTCACACAGATGCAATGTGAAGGTGTGTTAGGAGGGTCCAATCCATATCTAAGAGCAAGGGCATCGCGAAAGGCACCTATGTGAAAAGCAAAGCCGTGTTCGGAGATAGGAAGAGTAGTAAGCCAGCTGGAAGCACCCTTAAGCAGCCTTGGTACCCATATATAATAATATAATTTCCAACGTACGAACGTCCGTACGTCCGCGTAACCTCATTTATATAGCGCCTGTTTAGGTACGCGTACCTAGCAACCTAACCACCTCCCACACAAAAGTCATAGCAACGCGTACTTAGCGATGTGAAGTACTGGAATACCCGCGCTAGTGACCCAATGACAGCCTGTTATGAATCAATATCAGCTTAGAGCAGCAATAAGAATCACACAGCAATAGGCACACAAATAACATCAGTTCGCACCTCCGTCCATCCGCCGGTATGCCAGTCTCCAATGATCTGATCTTCCTCTGCTGAGCGGTAGCTTAAGTACCTCCGATGAATCTTCTAGAATGTTCTCAAGGGTTAAATTAGGCAATTACAATTACACAATAATTGACAATGCTACACTTCTCCCCCTTTAGAATCTATCTGGGGGACGATGAGTACGTTTTGAACATCGGAGCACTGGTGCAGGTGGGGGTGGTTCCACTAGATCCATAGGGACCATCTGCTCTTGATCCACTTCCCCTGAAGGTAGTGCTGGCACTGATGGAGTATCTAACACTGGTGGTAATGGGTCATCATCTTCATCCATGTCACCATCATCATTGTTATCTCCCTTCTCCCTCTTTGTTCTGGCACGTACATGATCGACATGATAGCGTGCTTCCTGTCCACCCTTAACCTTCACTATCAAGTTTAAAGGTCCTAACAACTTGACCACCACACCAGGAAGCCACTTAGGGGACCCTCTATGATTCACCACATAAACCTCATCTCCAACTTGAAAGGTTCTAGACTGGACATGTTGGTCATAGTTTGTCTCCTGCCTCTCCTGACTCTGCTGTACCCGCTGTGCCACACTAGGAAAAAGGGAATCCAAGTGAGATCTTGGACGACGCTCCATTAACAACTCCGCTGGCGGCTGCCCAGTAGTCGCGTGTGGTGTCAGCCTGAATTGAAAGAGGAATCGAGCTAATCTGGTTTCTAAATCCCCCGTGGTCTTCTTAAGTGCTTCCTTTACAGTTTGCACTGCACGCTCAGCCAACCCATTACTGGCTGGGTGATAGGGGGTACTTTTCACATGCCTAAACTCATTCAGCTTGACAAAGGTCTGGAATTGTGCACTTGTGAATGCGGACCCATTGTCCGAGACCAATACTTCAGGCAGCCCATGGGTTGAAAATACATGTCATAAGACCCGTATAGCTTGTTCTGCCGAGGGTGAGCTGACAATAGAGGCCTCTAACCATTTCGAGTGCGCGTCAACAATTACCATCAGGGTTTTACCTAAAAATGGCCCCGCGAAATCTACATGCAACCGTACCCAAGGCTTAGTTGGCCACTCCCAAGGATGTAAGGGGGCTTTAGGTGGAGATTTCCGACTACTTTGACAAGCTACACATTCTTTCACTTTACTGTCCAGTTGAGAGTCTAACCCTGGCCACCAGACCACACCCCTCGCCAATGCTTTCATCCTGGAGATCCCAGGTTGCCCTTCATGCAGCAACCTAACCACAGCCTCTCTACCAGCAAGTGGTACCACCACCCGTGAGCCCCAAAGGACACACCCATCCTCTACACTTAGCTCATGTTTCCACAGTTCATACGGTTGAAAATCCACTCCCTCCTGCGGTTGCCATCCATGGAGAACCATTCTTCTCATCCGGGAGAGAACCGGATCCCTATCAGTCCATGACTTTATGGTAGCAGCCGACACTGCTGAGCCCATCTCTGAGAGTGCCTCCATCATCAGGACAGTATCCCTTGGCACAGGAACACTGCTTGGACTTCCCTTCAGTGGTAGTCTGCTTAAACCATCAGCATTAGAGTTTTCTTTCCCTGCCCTGAACACTATCCGATAGTCGTATGTGTTCTAGGTCAGAGCCCACCTCTGTATCCTAGCTGATGCCACCGTTGGTACTGGCTTATCTTCCTTGAAGAGAAACTGCAAAGGTTTATGATCCGAATGCACCACAAATTTCCGCCCATACAAGTACTGGTGAAATTTCTTGACCCCAAAAACTATTGCTAATCCCTCTTTCTCTAACTGAGAATACTTAATCTCTGCAGGAGCTAACGAACGAGAAGCATATGCGATGGTTTTATCTGACCCATCCTCACATACATGGGACAGAACAGCTCCTAGCCCATAAGGTGAAGCATCACATGAAAGTGCAAGCTGTAACGTAGGGTCAAAATGCACCAACAGGGTTTCAGATGTAAGTTGTGACTTAGCTATACAAAAAGCCTCTTCCTGTTCTCTTCCCCAATGCCATACCTGTCCCTTACTTAACAACTTGTACAAGGGTGCCAAAGTGCTCGACAAGTGGGGTAAGAACTTACCATAATTGTTCAGCAATCCCAGAAATGATTTCAGCTGGATTAGATCTCGAGGAATCGGCGCATCTCTGATAGTACTCAGTTTCTCCTCCATTGGTTGAATACCATTTTCCGAGATACGATACCTCAGGTACTCTACACTTGGCAGCAAGAATTGGCACTTTGACTCCTTCAGCCTCATTCTCACTTCTTCCAGCCTTGTCAACACCTGCTCAAGTATCTGTAGATGCTCTGACTCAGAAGTTCCCGTTACCAGAATGTCATCAATATATGCATGCACATAAGGTATCCCCTTCAAAATACCCTCCATTGTGCGTTGAAAAATGGCTGGGGCGGAGGACACCCCAAATGGCAAGCGATTATAGCAAAACAGATCTTTGTGTGTGGAAATAGTTGCTAGCTTCCTGGAGTCCTCATCCAGTTGCAGCTGTAGATAAGCATGTGCCAGGTCTAATTTGGAGAAAACCTTTCCTTTTGCCAATTCTGCCAGTAAATCGTCTATGCGTGGCAGGGGATAAGATTCCACATTAGCAACCCCATTGATTGTTACTTTTAAATCCCTACATATCCTGATACTCCAGTCAACCTTCACCAGTGGTACCACTGGAGTAGCCCAGTCAGAGAATTTGATAGCCTCGATGATACCTGTTTTCTCAAGTCTCTCCAGTTCTTGCTCAACTCTTCCACGTAAGGCATGTGGTACTGACTGCGGTCTGAAAAACCGTGGTGTTACAGAGGGATCCACGTAGAGCTTTACCGTCACCCCCCTTCACCAAGCCTAGTTCATTTTTGAAGAGTTCCGAATGACGTGCCAATAGTTCCTGAATGTGGTTGTCCATACCTACATGTATAGAAGTGTGAAAAATGCCCAGGTTTGGCTTTAATTTATACAGCCAATCTCTCCCCATAAGCGATGGCCCCCTTCCAGCAACCACCAGGAGGTTCAGGGACATAGCGGTGCCACCATAACACACTGCAACTGAAACCTGCCCCTTTACTTTCAACTGCTCGCCCGTATACGTCCGCAGAAGGATAGATGTGTCTTGCAGTTGTGGGCGTCTCTGCTTTGGCCACAGCGCCCAGTAGGTTTTCTCGCTAATGACAGATGCTGCAGCCCCAGTGTCCACTTCCATCTCTAAAGGAGAGTCATTCAGCAAGACACATAAGGTAACAGGTTTCATGGATGGGTCCTGCACCGGAAATAAGGTGTATGTATCCTTCAGGCCGGAATCCCGTTCAGGTTGTTGTTGAGTTCTCTGAGGTCTTCTTTGCCGCCCTCGACCCTGTGTGGGCTCCTTGTCATCACCTCTTTTACCACAACATACCCTAGCCAGGTGTCCTTGTTTCCCACAATGGTAGAATTCAACATTTCGGCACCAACATTCTGACGCCTAGTGGTGACCACCACATCGGTAACAGGCATCTTGATTAGCCCGCGGCTGTGGAGCTTGAACTACGTGTACAGGTTCAGAGTCCCCCACAGGCGGCTGAATTTCCCTGGCACTCCTTTCCGCCAGCTCCGCCAACTTGGCAAGCTCGACTGCCTTGGCAAAGGTGAGATCTTTCTCTGTCAGCAACCGTCGTTGCAATCTAGAATCTCGAACGCCGCAAACAAGTCGGTCCCGCAACATCTTCTCTAAAGTCTCTCCGAACGAACAGTATTCAGACAGGCGCTTCAACTCCGTCACAAACTGTGTCACTGTCTCTGCATCCTTCTGTATCCGCGAGTTGAAGTGGAATCTCTGTACTGAAACAGGAGGGGGGGGGGGGGGGGGGGGAGAGACATGTTCACGCACCAATTTGACAAGTTGGGCATACGTCTTGTCTGTTGGCTTTTCCGGTGACACTAGGTTGCGAATTAACAGGTAAGTTGAGCTACCACATACGCTTAGCAGAACTGCACGCTGTTTCTCCGCGGCAGCGACGCCATTGGCCTGGAAGAACTGCTCCAGTCGTTCGCAATAGACCACCCAATCGTCCACCGTCGGGTCAAATGGCCCTACTGTACCCAGGAGAGCCATGAACTTTTACCCTCGTCGCCACTGTGAAGTACTGGAATACCCGCGCTAGTGACCCAATGACAGCCTGTTATGAATCAATATCAGCTTAGAGCAGCGATAAGAATCACACAGCAATAGGCACACAAATAACATCAGTTCGCACCTCCGTCCATCCGCCGGTATGCCAGTCTCCAATGATCTGATCTTCCTCTGCTGAGCGGTAGCTTAAGTACCTCCGATGAATCTTCTAGAATGTTCTCAAGGGTTAAATTAGGCATTACAATTACACAATAATTGACAATACTACAAGCGACCATGTTTGCCACATGCCTGTACAGGAGGTAATAATGTCATCACATGCAGTAACAATTAAAGCAACGCTATAATTGTGGTTCACTCTCAAGTCTCATCGTATACTGGCCGAAACATGCATAGTTACTACCAGGCAATAACAATTCCATGAAATATTTGTATTGCGCGGGCATGTTATAGAGGTTGAGTCGTAATCGTATGTTAGAACTGGTGGTAGATTATATATGCGATTATTTAAAATGAATTATAACTTATTGTAAGGGTCTGGGAACCCTTTGTATTAATTACATCACACAACGTAACCATAGCATATATGTTTTAAGCTGCTCTAGGAGTTTGCAAAGACTGATATCCAAGTGCGCGAACCTCTTCGTAAAACAGTCAATAAAAGTGATTATAGGTGATGTATAGCACAGGGCATGCATGTTGAAGGCTATTTAAAAATCAGCCCCTTGATTTTTCACGGGTGCACGCTAGTAATATTATAATGTAGAAACTGCGTTTATATATTTTATATCGTTATCTCATTTCAAACTAGGGCTGACAACATTTTATAGTAATGGCCGCAATTGCAGATTTCAAAGTGACATCCGGTATGGCGGTAATCCCAACCAAACTTTCGGACGACCAGCTTGTAAAAATGGAAATGCAATCAATTGGCATACCACCGGCGGCAAGCGGAGGAACCGATAAGCCTAATAGCATATTACCGGCGGCACGCGGAGGGAACGATAAGCCACTTTCAATGGATCCAGTAAAGCTATTTACAGAATTTGGACTTGGGCGTGGAGTGGACGCTACATCTGCCACACCTTTCTTGAACAAGAAAGCGTTCCAAGTTTATCCTATATACTCTGAGGATGACATCGTATGCACAAATGAAGGCTCGGCCCTAAAGAGCATCTGCGAAAACCTGGAGTGTATCGATACTCTTTCCACTCAATTAATAGCATCTCTCACTACGCCACAGGTTCCATTGACAATCGAGGCGACAGTGGAGCATTCCAAAAGTGTCATTCTGAACGGTTACGCATTAGGCAGGTCAGTGATTACCCGCACCATTGAGTTCCGAAATGATCGGTTTGCCGACGAAAAAACGACATGGTTCGAGCAGTATATAAAGAAATGGCTACTCGCAAACACGGAGGGACCGGGAGCAAAGACGGATCAGGTCGATTTGCTGTTGAAGTTTGTCGCTATGTACGGTATCACTCATTTTGTCAGCAAAATTCAACTTGGAGCGGCAGAGTACCGTACGATGTCTGAACAAATTTATAACCGCTTCATATCGGGAAAGCAGGATCTAGGAGTGGATATCATCGTCCAGCTGGCTACATCACGAAAAAAGGATAAGAAGATGACATCCCAAGTTTCAGAAATTAAGCGGATTGGATTTATGAACGGTGACTGCGTAGTAAGGAGAGACACCCAAGATGAAGCAGTGGTGAACGTTGAGCTGGAGGTCATTGCTAACCTCATCCACGAGAAGAATTTAAAGCGGGACCTATCTCAAGCGCTGTTTATCTATATCTACAGTCAACTTTGCTTCCTGACAGGATACAAACCTCCACGTACACGTAGGGCTATCACCGCACTCGGCGTTACTCTCAATGCCAGCAACAGTAAGGATCAGGAAACAGATATAGATACCACTACACCTGAAAAAACAGACGTTCCTTTGAACTTCAAGAAGAAAATCCGTGATTGTGCTAAAGGGCTAATGCACCATCCAAATAGTAAGTATATAAACGTTTGTCAATGTACTAAAATCAAATACCATGTAAACTAAAAATTTCAATGTTCTTTTTTTATTCTCTTAAAAACGTTCAATGCAAGTATAGCTACTAAATAGTCATGTGGTCAAATAAATTATTCAGTTTATTAATCAGCTTATTTTTAAATTTTCAGTGTTGACACGGCGCGACAGAGTACCGTATGCAGTCCTGTATATTACTACTATATTGGTCGCCACGCGTCTGCACTCGACACGTGGGCACTTTTTCACACGACTCGTATGCAGGTTCAGCAAACGTCTCAGAACGAACACTTCACTTACACGCGCGTGTCGCTGTCTAAATACGGCGTCGGCATATTGATTGTCACCTGTCTGCATACTTCAGATGAACGTATGCAGATTCTGCGCACGTCATGTATTCGAATACTTTACAATGCACCCACCGATCAGCATACTGCAGATAGACAGTACCGGTATACGCGGTATATACGTCTAAATCCCATTACGCCAGTAATAATTAAGAGCAGGAAACGTATTCAATTACAGCTACACAAACAACCAAAATAAATTATCTGAGTTTAGGCAGGAGCATTCTTTAAGCACCACATTCAGACACAGCATCCTTTTATCTGGTGGAGGTCTTTAATCATAGATTAACCGTGCGTTTGTGACTTAAGTCACAAATCACTGATTATATTCATGTGGCCTTTCAAAACTTAGCTACCTTCATGTGGTGGATTGTGTAAACTGATAGGTACAGAAAATCAGTGAATATATACGTGTACATGTAGAATGTGAGCAGCTGAATGTGTATGCAAGGCACTATATTTACATGCAGCATCTGCAATATGCTTTACTACACAACTGCTTCCTTGCTTTGATCGCAGTCCACATAGAGCCACGATTTTTCCATTTGATGCATCTGAGCAAACACTACAACAGTTCCTGCAGGGGCTCCTACAAACACTGCATAGTCTGCTTGCATAAGTAGCAGTACACAGTTCAGAATCCTTGTATAATGGAAGAGACTTTAGTGGTACAAAATTATGTAGCAAATGCTCATTTTCACTTTCAAGCCTTGTACGATGGTTAGCCTGTGTGCCTATGCTTATATCTGCATTAGCAAGGCTTTGGCAACAGCTTCAGTGAAGTCGGAGTGGCTCAGCATACTGCTTTCTGGGTGCAACTTCTTGTACAAGAGGTATGCATCAGTTTCCACAATCCCAAGAACTGTTGCCACAACACGATTTGTCCAAGACTGGGTTTGCCATGCTGTTTCCGGGGCCAGGCCTCCTTGACGCATGTGAATGTTGATGTCTATAATCGATGCTGCATCAAAATAGGATTCAACAATCTTCTTTCGCTTGACAGTTTTGTTAAATACTTCCATCTGTCCTACCTCCTCCCCATCTTCATCAAGCATCTCTCTCCATCTGCGCTTGTTGGATGGCTTACCAGGGAGAGTTGTAGAGTGTGTGGACACGAAACACTTTCTAACTTTATCCCCCCATGCATGGGCCATGATGTTATGGCCTTCTACACAAGATGTTAGTGTGACGTCATCACCTAGTTCTTTGAATTCCACCTCATCAAGATACAGCTTAGGAAACGTTCGAGTTGCTGTCTTTACTAATCCTGTGAAGTGCATACCATTCTTTCTACAAGCAACAGTTGTGGTGACACTAGCGAAGGCAGAATCTGCACTTATAGCTCTCCCAGAGCCATGCCAAGGCTTGGTAAGCTGAAGGAGCAGGGCAGTGCCTGCAAGCTTGTATTCAGACATGTATTCCTTAGTGTTCATAACCTCAGCACCTTCCTGAATCTCAAGCTGTAGAATGATCTTTGTGTCAGCATCTGCACTATTCTTCCGCTCACATCCCACTCCTTTTGGCTTCCTGTCTATTCGTGTCACAATGGATGTGAGAAGGTCAATGAAGGTGAGATATTGGCAGTATTCGGTGCCCTGTATTCTTTGACAAGGACCTCAGAAGGTAGATGAGATTTGTGGTCCACTGAGGATGGTCTATTTCCTGCTCGTTTTGGGGAGCGATATGGCCTCTCATGAAATTGCTTTGAAATCTTACTTAGATGCCTATCATTCTGCCCTGAAGATGAGAATAACAGTGATAAATGGTCATCAGTTCGCCCCTTGATCGAATGCTTCAATCAACGAAGAGTAGAGAAGTTCTATCCTGGGAGGCAGCTGTGCGTAGATGAGTCTGTGTCATCATGGAGAGAAAAAGATGGTGATTATTGTTTGGATGGAATGCCCCACAGGCAAGCGGTCTGAAGTCCAATTGCTGATATCTGTCAGCGTATGGGATGGAAATGACAGCATCCAATAATCGAATGGTGTCCTACGCATCTCATCCTCATCATTTCCCCACAAGATGTGTGCTCCAAATCTTGGCATGCATCTCCAGTATTCAAGAACTCCATCAACAACCTTCCATTGTACTCCACGGCAAAGTAAACTGTAGTCAGAATCATCTACTTCTTGCTCATGCTGTTCTGTAAGACCCACTGCTTGAGACGCTGCTTCTTCTGAATGGAAGGTGGAGAGTGTGCGCTTGTGCTACCACTGCTGCTTGCATCAATGACTTGACATTTCAGGCTGCGTGCTGATAAGGCCAATGAAACCCCTACCTCACTAAAACGTACTAAGTATTTCACTTTTCTCCCAATCACTTGGACTTCTTCGACCACCTCATCCAGTTCTTTTGCTGCAGGCAGCCTTCCACACATTTGCTTTGCTGGCTTCTTCCCCAGAACTTTGATTGCACTACACGATACACGATTACCAACTGAAAATGGCATTATAGTAGGAGATGTGCAAAACTAACGACGGCAGCATACGCGTTTGGGTTTATATGTACGTAAAATTAAACAGAAACTATCCTGTGCGGTTGAAAGTGCAGTGCAACCCCTATCCTATTCATAAAGTACAAGCGTCATGAAAGGAAAAAGTTGCAAGCGTCATGAAAGAAAAAATTCCTAGCTAGCTGTACCTATCAGTTTACACAATCCACCACATGAAGGTAGCTAAGTTTTGAAAGGCCACATGAATATAATTAGTGATTTGTGACTTAAGTCATGTGACTTAAGTCACAAACGCGCGGTCAATTTATATTTAATTCAGCATGAACCTTTACTATCTTGGCACTTGTTTAGCTAGATAGTAGGAGAATCAGTTATCTTCTATAACCCAAGAAGAGGATTATCCATTGGACTTACCCTAACTAGGACTCTCACCTTTGGCTACAGAGCCTCAATGTGCTTGATTTACTGACTCGTGTTTCCTTACAGCACCTGATAGTGACACTAAATATAGTACGTTATTTATTTGTGTACATAATGTATACTAATTACAACGTACTATGCACAACGGAAGAGGTAATCTTTGTACAGCAAGATTCCTTTTCATGGCATTTATAGGTTCAATCATGTTCAATTTCGGCTCTGAAATAGTAATAAAAATAATTAAAAAGACGTGTATATACGGGCGGTAGTACCTTTGCTACAACTCAAACACAGCTCTGAGTCCATATTACGCCCGTTCACTTTGTCCTGGTTTGGTAAGATGCATCTAGAGTAACTTTTGTACATAGAGTAACACGCAGCAACTTACCTTTAAATTCTTAGGAACAGCCGTAGTGATTTCGCTAGCGTTGCCTCAACCATGGCCTTGGTCTGCAACGTTTGAACCTCTCTATCCTGGAACTGGCTCATTCGTACGTCCGTTAGCGGAGAAGTACAACAGAAACTGTAGCCGATTGAGAATTCGATTTATCTGATTGTTGCAGTTTGATTGAAAACACAGGTCTTGTTTGTTAACGTGAATTTAACATCCCAGTAGACTTACCTTTGATTCCGTTTCGTATTTAGGGCCAGTCCGCCATACGAAATATGCACAAATAATTGCGCATGCGTGTAGCGAGACGACACTGATTTGCCGAACTCACAAGACACACGACATATACACACTTGGTGTTTTCAGAGATATATTATCTCTGGTGTTTTTGTTAGAACAGAACACGTATTTTTAATACTTCTTGCGATGATTATAGCGTACCTCGATCCATCCGGTTATACCCCCTATTCCTATTACTACGCAGTATCAGGAACTAAGATTACAGTTCCTATATAAGAATTGACCAGGGTCGTGAATATCATTAAAAACGCGACCCGCGTATAACTCGCGTACCAAGAAACGAATAGTGTAGCTCTTTGTTCCTATCGAATCAAAAGTCAACGACGGTCATTTTAATGTTATGTTCCAGTCTTCAAACTGTTTCCTTCAAGAGAACAAAAAAGCTCGTGTTTTTCCACGTTCCCAGGCCAATTCTTCTCCATCGTCATCGTTGTCCTCCTCTTCCTCGTCCTCGTTCTCGTCCTCCTTCTCCTTCTTCCCATCCTTCTCCCCCTCCCCTCCCCCTCCCCCTCCTCCTCCTCCTCCTCTCTTCTTCTTCTTCCTCTTTATCTTCTTCTTCTTTCTTCTTTCTTCTTTCTTCTTTCTTCTTCTTCTTCTTCTTCTTCTTCTTCTTCTTCTTCTTCTTCTTCTTCTTCTTCTTCTCTTCTTCTTCTTCTTCTTCTTCTTCTTCTTCTTCTTCTTCTTCTTCTTCTTCTTCTTCTTCTTCTTCTTCTTCTTCTTCTTCTTCTTCTTCTTCTTCTTCTTCTTCTTCTTCTTCTTCTTCTTCTTCTTCTTCTTCTTCTTCTTCTTCTTCTTCTTCTTCTTCTTCTTCTTCTCTTCTTCTTCTTCTTCTTCTTCTCTTCTTCTTCTTCTTCTTCTTCTTCTTCTTCTTCTTCTTCTCTTCTTCTTCTTCTTCTCTTCTTCTTTCTTCTTCTTCTTCTTCTTTCTTCTTCTTCTTCTTCTTCTTCTTCTTCTTCCTTCTTCTTCTTCTTTTCTTCTTCTTT
>OY811982.1:5466335-5531482 GCA_963681505.1 Eunapius fragilis | reverse complement strand
CAAAACCTTGTTCCCTTCCTTTTTACACCACCATTGCCTCCAATTCCTATATCCCACCAACTTCTCGTTAGAGAATGTTTTTGTTGTTATAATTTGCGGGTTTATACATCACGCGCGCGTTTCGCTTGATACCATACTGCACCCCCTACATACCCATCTAAATACTGGTCTTGATATTGGCACATCTTGATACGAATAAGCATATCAATCTCCATACGCGCATGTCTGCATACATATCTGGATGTGCTAAGGTGGGCAGACTCTGCATATCTCTGCATAGGGTACTGTATGTCACGCAGTGTGAGGAAGACGCCTTTGTATGCATAATAAAAAAAATTCAGGCCACTGTAACTCCACGGCGGACAGACTATTTTCCAGTGCATAATAAAGAAGTTGAGCGTGTAGGAGTCTCTTTAATAATTTGAAAAATATGCGCTATAGATTCCGTTTCACCATTGCCCCCCCCCCCCCCCCCTCCCTCAGTCTGTGGTTATAATGTGCACTTACAGTTTGCCTGATTCCAAGGGCCTTTATGACACACAAATCAATTAAATGCTGTTTGACTTAAATGACCGTTACCATACAGTGGAAAAAGGTTCTTAGGGTTACGCGGTTTGGAACTTGGCCCAAAATTGTCAAGCATTTTTTTTTCTCAGGTCCAAAGCCAGAGCGTCGAAGTAATTAGATACGCATGGTTAACTTTGTAATCACGGCAAGAAAATATCTACAGCACCAAAATCTGTGCCGGTGCAGTGAAAAAAGTGTACGAAAGTTGAAAGGAAAGCGCGTTGTATGATACAAATTTTTGTAACATACAAATTCTACAGTGATAAAATTATAACACCAGAAACGCAATTTTGCCGGAACTGTCCCATATATACACATAAATGGAGACGTAGTTTGTTCATCAAGATTGACCTTCTGAGGGGGAAAAAGGGGGGGGGGGGGGGTTTATCACTATAAAACTTTTCAATGCTACAAAAATCTCTTCTTAACATTTTGAACGCTTTAATATCCTTTCAAATCTCGTACATGCATTACCACACCATTTTTCAGAATACAACCCATCTCCAGGTATTAGTGCATCCGGCAAGCTCATAGAGAAGTCCTGTAATTAGCTATTTAATCGTTGACTGAAATGTTATCCGTTACGGGGATATTGCTGTGCAATCCAGTTCAAGCTTTCCACGATCTCCCGCACTTTCCCGCAGTGCGTCTTTATCGCGGCAGATGATTTAAACAAACCACGACCTATTCAATTTACGGTGCGTGTGACTACATGCATCAATGTCCCAAATAGAGCGGGATTTTATCCTCGTAACAGATAACATTCAAAACAATGAACTGAGCAATTAAATAGCTACATGGCTCCTATAAATGTACTGAATTGAAGCGTTAAAGACATGTACCAGCAGATACTTGTGATTCTAACCGACGGGGCATTGGCGAAATTTGTATTCACGGCAGCGAAACTGTATATAGCACCAAATCGGCTTCCCTAAGAAAATATGTTGTATTGTGTGAGAAAAATCGAAGAACGCTTAAAGGAAAGCGTTAATCATAGATTGACCAAGAAATTGTGACTTAGAATTGTGACTTAAGTCACAATTTTATAATCAAATTCAAACACCTTATATAAACTCTATTCCATTGATGTGGCTGATTGTTGTGTACATAGATTACAAGCAAAACAAATTGATGAATATATGGGACAGTGTCCAGCAGAATCACCCTTATGGTACTTTTTCAAAATTTCCAGAACAAGCAAAAGAAAAGTAACGCTTGCATTGAAATGTATGGCTAATTATAAATTCAGTGCCTAATAACTTTGTGATGGATAGTCCGATTTAGGATGCGTAAGGACCGTTTGACAGAAGCTCATGGGTGTTCAAGGAAAATCAAAAAATTTGAAAACTTGAAAAACTAGCCAGAAGGGTGATTCTGCTGGACACTGTCCCATATTTGAATAAATAATTGCAGCAATTGTAAATGAAGTCCTGCACCTGTTTCAATGTTAGCCTATTGTAGGCCATTCAGCATATGCTTAGTTATGCAGCTACTACCATTCTTTGACTTACTCGTCGTCATCGGTAGGTAGCCACCCATCGCCAATGGAAGAATCAATTAGTGCAACGTCTGCTTCATCTGGTGAAGTACAGCTTGGTCTGGCCATTCTCTACAACTACTAGCGGCTTCAAGCTTCGAGTGGAAAAAGCCTTCGTAGTTGTAACCTCGTCAAAACAAGCCACTTACTTTTTGCTACGTCCGCTATTTTACAACACCTTGTAGTTCCTTTCGGAAAAGCCTCCAGTACCTTTGTTTTGCTGGCTTATTGCCTAGAACTTTGTCTGCTCCACAAACTACCCGATCACCAACAGAGAATTAACCCGACCATCGCTATCGCGCGCGTATCGTCGGGGAGGCGTGGAAAAATACCTTGTTTGCTTTCAGTTTTGACCGCACCACAAAAAGAACTAAATAGTTCTATCTGCAAAATATAATTCTACAAGCTTCGACGTTCGATTTAGTGCATAAAACGTCATAGGTACTCGTAGAAAATCCTGCTACTTTACCCGTTCAAAGCTTTGTGACTTAAGTCACAATTTTATTGATCCTCGATACTTACTAGAGAATTGGAAGGGAAAACGTTATGCAACTTCTACAACGTATTTCCAAGCTGTTTAAATGCTGTTACGAGAACACATGCCTCCATCATCATTGTACATATTTTAAAAGCATCCTAGTTGATAGAATTCTCTTGGTGTGTTAATTAGAAAAGTATTGTGACTTAAGTCATAATGACGCGGTATTTTACATTTTTTGCTAGATTGCGGTCAATCTATGAATAATATATAGTAATCGAGAGTTACATTTACGTCATATATGATTTGACCCCGATTATGAATGTTATTTTAAAAACGCTACCCGCTTCTAACAAGACTCCTGATGAGCGGATGGCTTCCTTGTTGTCGTCATCATACATGAAGGCAGCGACTAGCAGTTTTGTGTTTGTTTGAAGTCACAAAACCGCGTGGTTGTAGAGAGCAAAACTATTTTCCAAACTCGTACCCAGTCCCACGTATTTCTCGTTCTTCTTGTTCTTGATCACGCATAACTCGGGATAGGAACCCTTTTAAGAAATGAAAATCACACCAATGGCTTCAGAATTCGTTCGCATTCTCGCTTCTGTGGTCAAAACGTCTCGAGGCTATATGACATATATCGTTGGTTGTGTTAGCAAATCACTATGAAAATAGCTTCAGAATAGGCTGGAAGAGCCGCTTTCATATAAAATAGCCCATGTTATGTTTTTGTAAATAATCGACTATACGGTACATGTAAGACCCATAATTAGATAACTTGTAAGACGTCAGACCCAAAATTAGAAACGGTCCGCTGAACGCAAGCGGTATCAAGAAGAGAAACAGTCCGCTTTAAGGCAACGTTATTGGGAGAGTCCTGAACTGCTCGCTTGCGAAGAGAGTACGGTACGGGAAGGCTAAGCGTACTAGTACCCTGCAAAACCAAATGAGGCCATCGAAAGAGTAGGCCTACTACTAATAAAGTTATTCAAAGGTATGTAAATGTAGCTACCTACTCTTACTAAGCTTGATTTTAGGGTGTGTAACCGATTTTCAGGTTTTGTAGGTTATAATCGGTTATTCGCGATTAGGCCTACCTTCGGTCGACTATGCAATTAGTAGAATAGCAGGTTACCGATTGCAGAATTTCCTTTAGTCGAAATAACCGATTCTGTTTTTCTTAGTCGCGATTAGTCGATATTCGTTTCCTTCATATGCAAAAATCGGTAGAAAATCGATTACACCCTTTTTAATATGCCCCTTCGCTTTTCCTGCCTGTACAAAGGCATACTAACGGGTTAAAAAAGAAACATTGTGATGTATAGTCGCACGTCTGGGGACCCGGCTGATAGTAACTATCAGTGCCCTCCTGCAATATACGCAGTGGGGCCCTGGGCATGGCTATTTAAATATATATGGGACAGTGTCCAGCAGAATCACCCTTCTGGCTAGTTTTTCAAGTTTTCAAATTTTTTGATTTTCCTTAAACAACCATGAGCTTCTGTCTACGGTGGCCCGGTAGGTCGCGCTCTCGAGCGATGAGCTTCGAGCGGTTTAGACGTTGTGCTGAAGACACAAAAGCTGTTAAGCTCAGAGCTATGACGCAATTAGCGTTGCTGCCGTAAGCCCAAAGCCCAGAGCTATGACGCAATTAGCGCTCCGCCCAAAGCCACAGAGCAATGACGCAATGACTCAGACCGAGTTGGCGTTTAGTCCCAAAGGCGTTTAGTCTCAGAGCTCAAGGAGAACTATGGGATGGATAGGATATATTACGTCATATACATGTTTACGGTGTCACGTGACGGAAAGTTTAGCAACATGCTTCGCAACGATTCTAAAGTGGTACGTAAGAAAAGCAGCTCATTGTTAGCGTAGAGGCTATCATCCTTATCAACTTGGCAGGCTAAACCGTCTAAACCGCTCGAAGCTCATCGCTCGAGACCGCGACCTACCGGGCCACCATAGAGACCTGTCAAGTTGATAAGGATGATAGCCTCTACGCTAACAATGAGCTGCTTTTCTTACGTTCCACTTTAGAATCGTTGCGAACATGTTGCTAAACTGTCCGTCACGTGACACCGTAAACATGATATGACGTAATACATCCTATCCATCCCATAGTTCTCCTTGAGCTCTGAGACTAAACGCCTTTGGGACTAAACGCCAACTCGGTCTGAGTCATTGCGTCATTGCTCTGTGGCTTTGGGCGGAGCGCTAATTGCGTCATAGCTCTGGGCTTTGGGCTTACGGCCGCAACGCTAATTGCGTCATAGCTCTGAGCTTAACAGCTTTTGTGTCTTGAGCACAACGTCTAAACCGCTCGAAGCTCATCGCTCGAGAGCGCGACCTACCGGGCCACCGTATCTGTCAAATGGTCCTTACGTATCCTAAATCGGACTATCCATCACAAAGTTATTAGGCACTGAATTTATAATTGGCCATACATTTCAATGCGAGGGTTACTCTTCTTTTGCTTGTTCTGGAAATTTTGAAAATGTACCATAAGGGTGATTTAGCTGGACACTGTCCCATATGTTCGCACGTATTGTACATGTGCATTAATCAAACGCGCTACATATTCTTTTGCACGGTACACTGGCTTGTTTCCAGACGTTTGGCATGACGTTCTGAATATCGTACATGTCTCGATTGGCGGCTTTGTCATATGCGTGTAGCGGTGTTCCACCATGAGGTGTCTAGCTGGCACTGCTCAGTACTTCCATTCTTAGTACAGAGTACTATGGTAGCGGGGAAACAAATAGTCACGTGCTTTTCGGTGGAAAAAAAATGCTTGCGGGTCACAATCCGCCGCCATTGAATCATGAGTTTGGCGTAATATTGGCATGCACAATCGTTCCTAGTCCCTGTGGATACTATCTTTGTTGTTTTAATGATTTAAAGTTGGCATAAGTAACTGATGAGCAATAAAACTGGCTATACTAATACTAGTATTAGACTGTAATTTATCATCCCATTATTAAAAAAGGACAAACCTGGAAAAACCTAGGTAATCGTTGGCAAATTAATAGTGCATTAATCGCCAAAATCGATTAATAGTTTCTTCTAACCGATTAGCAAGTTGCTATAAACCTGAAACATCGATCGGACTTTTTTTCATAGTCGAAATAATCGATTTTGATTTATAAAAAAGGTTACACACCCTACTTGGTTACAATATGACATTGGTGGCTGAACATTACGGATCGATTACGGATCAATTACGATCATCAACTACATCAAATATACATCGGAATAATTTGCATGAAAAAAAAAAGAATGAAACAAGTAAATAAAAAACCTTCTAAATGAGAAAGTTGGTGGGATATAGGATTTGAAGGCAATAGTGGTATAAAAAGCAAGGAAACTGTAAGGGTCTGTAATAGTAAGGGAAAATGTCATAATCCTATATTTAGCCCACGAACAAAGTATATGGTACAAACGGGCCGCTAAATAAAAGGACTATATGACATTTTCCCTTACTATTACAGACCCTGGTTTCCTTGCTTTTAACACCACCATTGCCTTCAAATCCTACATCCCACCAACTTTCTCAATGAGAAGGTTTTTTTATTTATCTGTACAATTATGACCCCAGAAGGTCGATTTTGAATAAGACACCAATGTTAATTGTGTTTAAAATAGGAACCCGATAGTGTTATACTGCGGAAGATAGTGATTTGATTAGGATGCTAATAAATAAATCCATTTCTCCTTAAACGTTCCATAATATATAACTATAATGATGTTCCGCATGCATAACCACGTACATCTTGAATACGTATACATGCAAGCTATTATGGTTTGCACGTAGGTTAAAAATAAAAAGCTTCAGGTCAAAGTTGCATGGTGTCATATTCAGCTTGTCTCTAGTATACTCTTCAGAAGAAGTGGTGTAACATCTTTACCTGAAAGGCTGGGTAATTGTACCTCCTGGAGGCAAAATCTGAAACGTTTCTAGCTGCCGGACCCAACAACAATGAATAATCTGATTTACATAGATGGCTGAACCCTTATGCCTTCCCATAACCAGAATGTAATGTCCTAATATAAAATCAAACAATGAAGCGGGCTGTTGTATTAACACCGCATCCACGGGAAACGCGGGGAAATTTGGGGGCATTTGTGGATATTGATAGTTCCCTCCTATCGTATTTTTCACTGGAAAGAAATATAATCAGAAAGCTCACCCATTTGTAAAGAGTAATTTCTACTTTATTTGAAATGGTGCTCTATGAATACTCCCTGTTACATGAAATGTCGAACGGGTACATAGTTTTTGATGTGGTGAATGCCCTCGGATACCTTTTTTCAGGGTCGTGTTTCCCACCACATTGAGTATATTACTGAATCGAAATATGGATTATAAAACTATAGGAGGGTACATTCAAACAAGCCTATTGCACTCATTTTCAGCAGTAAGTTACAAGACATTTTCGCTCACAGTAGGCCGGGGGCGTGGTCCGCTCATCCACAGTGCCAGCGAAGGCAGGTTTTGCAAGTTCTACCAAAACATCCAGTCTGTACCTGTCTGGATAGAGTCATGGTATGTTATTTAGTAAGACAGGACGAAAGATCCTTGAAATCCGCCCACGCAAAAATCACTCGCGGTAATGCCGTTTTTACATTTCATTACCTTGCACTCCCGACTGTGAGAGTTGATTACATGTATTTGACTTAAAGCCATAATTTGAAACCATTTTCACAAAGTTTTATACAGGTTTTACGCATCTAGAGGGAATTAATCATTTTTCGGTTTGCCCCAAAATTTCCCCACGTTTTTCGTGGATGCGGTGTTAAAGATAAAGCGATGCTTATTAAGAGAACCTTCAACTAAAACAGACAGACATGAGAAAATTATTATCAGAAAAACCGTAGGCTTATTTATTTTCGTGCCCTGCGAGGTCTACTTATGTTAGTAGTCACTCTATGATCAATATGCAGACCTGCTGCATGCAAAACGTGCTGCACTAAAATACTTTAGTGTAAATTGCAGGATATGACTACAGCAGCTACATTTGTGAAGAAGCAAGTGAATAAAAATATTCTCTTTTAGAATGAGGATCGCAATTAAGGCAATTCTAGTGGTATAAACAAAGCGTCTATGCATAAAACAGACCCATATTCATAAGACACTTGCTACAGTGTACGTATTGTTAAATTTATTGACGCTCATTTCCTCCTTACACCTCTGTTTCTTTACATGCAATCCTGTATATCGTGGGAAGGGTTTTATTAACTGGTACGATTTGTAACTTTCTCGTGAATTCTATTATGCAATGCCACAAAGTAATATAAGTATATTGGGATAGTAGTTAAATGAGAGCAGAAATTTTAGAGACAATTACTAATTATGCGTTTTTTTTCATTCTTAAGTTATGCATGAAGATTTTGCAATCTGTTGCTACCATAACGGTGCCAAACTCTATTTATACGTGGACGGAAATGCTGTCTATGCTAAGCAGGGTTGCAGGCCTGAGTTTTTCCATTTTCTTCCTACGGAGGATCCGGGTGAATTTGTCATTATGAACTACAAAGCGAATCGTTCTAAAGAGGATTCAGATACTCTCTGGAATGATTTTTGCTTAACTCATTGCTATTTGAAGGTCAAAACCACCTTTGGACGTAACAGCGGACCTCTTCGCTTTGAGGAAAGTGCGGATGAATATTACTGTCGCCTCAAACTTCGTCCTCGACTATACAGCGAAACGCGACAAGTCACGTTACACGACTTTAAGTATGGAGAGGACGCTTTCTACATACGCACGGCTAGTCGCAAAGGATTTAGCAGTTATTTGTACCTGAAGGATGAAGGTATAGACACACGGACGAATAGTAATTCTGGAATGGATATGGGTGAAAAAATGAAAGGAACTACTCACCGCTACACCACTGCTTGTAAGCCTTCTATCAAGGGAGGAAATTTTGATGAGTTGATGCTATTCAGACTGGAGCCATTTGATTATGAACTGACAGAGACCTACAAGTAAATTAGTGTGCGAACTGATAAGTTGTACATGCAATGTATCCTAGCGCTGTATATGCACATGTAGATGGTGTAAGTGCATAAATTAACATATATGTAAGATCATGTGTATCATATACATTAGTACGTTAGTGCAGCCGCACGACCTGATTAAATTCATACAAATGTATATTGACAATTACATTTCATAACCATATATAATTCCTATTAGTGTACAATATTGTAATGTTATCATAATTATTATAAAAGTAAAGTCTCAAATGGGTTGATTGATCCGTGGATAAAAGTGCCATTCAATTTTTCAATTTTTCGAATAAATTAAAATTCCGTCAATTTCTTATTTTTCTAATAATTGAGAATTTTAATTTTTCACCAAATTAATGCAATTTCTCGATTTGGCTTCATGCATCATTGATTTTTCCGTCGCACGTTCAATTTCCTATTGTGTAAAATAATTGAGGTATTGAATACTTAAATTTAACGTCATTTCAATTTGACTAATTTTCATCATCGTAAAAATTGGAATGGAACTGGATCCCTTACCTTTGGGTATGGGACTCTCCTCTATATATGTGTATAATCTAATTCGTCCACTCCACGAAGGGGGGATCTCCAATTCATTTCAAGGACAGGACCCCTAGTACTCCTCCTGTCTTGGTAACTTGCTATGGCCAGTCCAAAAGCACACACGCACTAGTACGGGCGCGCGCATGCACGGACTACAGTGGAAATCGTAGTACTTGATCCTAAAATTTTTCTTCATGTGAATTTTGGTCACTTGAATGTATTTTGATTGATGAGAACGTAAATAAAAATCTAACAACGCTCATTTGTTGCATATGTGTTTTTCAATAAGCATTCACAACTAGAATGCGTCACGTGACTTTTTGGTTTCACTACGATTATTGATAATAAACAAATTACCATTTATAGTTTTAGGCATATTTCTCTCTCGCACGGCTATGAATCATTACGAATCATGGCACATAAGGAGAGTGGCCGTTTTACCATCGTTTGCTCGAGTTGGATTTTTAGTCCGGTAAAAGGAAACGGTGTTTTCGATTCAGATGCCATATTTGATATCGTTTTGTGTTAGGCAAGCCGCTTCGCTTTGCACGAATATTATGTCTTGCAAACTTACAAGATAGCCGTACGATCCTTACTTTATCATTTGAACTCTTTTCTATAGTGTCAACGCGCCATGCATCGCAAACAAATGCTTTCAAAGAAATGGGGCTTGACAACACAGCCATTTGCAATGAATTACATTAAAATAGTAACGTTATTCAAGTTATCCACTAGTTATTCCATTATGGCTGAGGGCGTTGGTAGTGTTGTTGGAAGCAGAAACGGTTCTTTTCAGAGCCAAATCACTCGTCGCTTGCCGAGAAAGGCTAGTCGAGCGGCAATGTCTGCTTGGAAACCACTTTGTGTGAAGAAATCTCCAAGAGGAGACCCGCGAGCTGGGGCAGCAGTGAAACGGTCCGTACAGCAAGCCAGCAAGTTTGTGCTGATGAGCACGACGAAGAGAAGGACTGCAGCTGCAATCGCAAAAAGTGCCGCGAAAGAGTTGCAGTCTCTAGCGGAATTTATGCCTAACCTTGCTGATACGGATGCAAGAACACTTGCATTGCGATTATACTGCATTGAATAGACCTTTTTCATCACGTGAAAAATCTCGGATATTATCGTAAAAGTTGTGCACCAAGATGGCATATCATGTGTTAATTTATATTGTGTGGTAATGACGTATGTTAGATTACGGAGCGGTCACATGACATATGAAAAAGGTCTATTGGCAGATGGCGTATCTCCCATTCGTGCTCGCAACAAAGTTAGTCAAATGTTCTTGGTAAGTGTGATAACAGTGAAAAGATGGTCATCGTCGTGGGAAGCTAATGGAAAACATGCAGGATCTATTTGATTATAGGACATGAAGAGCTATAGTCAGTTATACATTATACATGTTCAGAAATGCATATTAAATTGCAAAAGTGTTGTTTTTGGCCGGATGGTAAAGGGATTGATGTATGTATTCCCTTGCGTTGGTGCCTATGTAGTTATTTGAGAGCTTTCATTACTTCATACACTGCAACACCATCTGCTTCATGTGAGTACGCCTCAATCCACTTCCAAGTGTGTTGGGAGAAGGCGGTATGTTGCTTCACTGTCAGGTGCTGTTCTGACAATGCATGTTGGAGGCTAGTTCGGAGAGTAGTAATACTCTGTCCACAATATTGTCTACAGTATTGCTTGACATATGCCCAGCACATTCAAACATGCATGCATTCCGGATGACACTTTGGGCCAAACAGTAGAATGTGTCCACATCTCTCTCCTTCTTGTTGAATCTCTGATTTCACACTTGCAAAATCAGGTTGGGATGCTAGCAATGCCCTTAGATCATCCAGTCTCATTTTTTCAATCCCTTTTAAACCACGCTCTTTACATACTCATAATACACCCTTAGCAATGGGTGTTCCATCTTGCCCTGGATACCACATTTGCTGTACAACTTTCTTCATTGAGTTTGTGGCCAAATCAAATGTTTCAAACCATCCCATTTGTGTAATGATTGGTTGCTTGCCTCCATCAGTCATGTTCATACGAGCAGTAGACAGTGACCCTTTTTTTACAGCAGTGTGAGAGGGAGCATTATCATATGTCAACAACAATTGGCATCCTGGATACAAATGTTCGAATTGATCAATTACTTTTTTCAGATTATTCATTACATTATCGTGCTTCCATATTCCATCACTTTAGGGCTCAATGGTTTCTAGTCCCAACCAGCCTTGGCTGGGACTGAGACGCCACTTACTATAATGGTAGCTCCATCTCCTTTCGGCTTCATATGGTAAGCATCATCACTTACCCAAGCAAACCGGTTCCCTTCATTTGCATACAAAATGCACTCATCATGGTTGCCATGAAGAAGAGGTTTTTCACCTGCAGGGAGGTTGGTCCATTCTGGTTTTCCAGTTGCCTCACTTAAAACTGGCAGACGTGGCTTTAAAGCCAACATTTGCTTTACCCATTCGTTACGATAGGTAACAACATCCTGGTCCTAGTGTCGATCACAAAAAGGAGCTCTGGATGAATCAGCCCACTTATAGGCCAGCTTGTGAATCCATCGCAGAACAGTCATTTGTGATACCTGACGTGAGTGGTATCTAGCATCATGAAGATCTAGAAGTTCTGGTGACACAACGTCTGGATCATTGAAAAAAACATTATTGATGTGATTCTGCAATTGTTGAATTGTCAAATAACCATCTTTATGCTTACCACCTTGTTTGAGCCTATTTTTAATCCAGCTTTGTAGCTCAAACACAAGGGCTGGACTACCAAAAAGAAGTGATGGATCTCTTTCTTCATGTTCGCTTCGATGATCCAACAAAGCATCTTCTCCAATAAATTCCCAAGACGAAGACCATCTTTTCACTGTTGCCGCACTCACCAAGAACATTTGACTAACTTTGTTTCGAGCACGAATGGGAGATACTCCATCTGCCAGTTCAATGCAGTATAATCACAATGCAAGTGTTCTTGCATCCGTATCAGCAAAGTTAGGCATAAATTCCGCTAGAGACTGCAACTCTTTCGCGGCACTTTTTGCGATTGCAGCTACAGTCCTTCTCTTCGTCGTGCTCATCAGCACAAACTTGCTGGCTCGCTGTACGGACCGTTTCGCTGCTGCCCCAGCTCGCGGGTCTCCCCTTGGAGATTTCTTCACACAAAGTGGTTTCCAAGCAGACATTGCAGCTCGACTAGCCTTTCTCGGCAAGCGACAAGTGATTTGGCTGTGAAAAGAACCGTCTTCGCTTTCAACAACACTACCAACGCCCTCAGCCATAATCGAATAACTAGTGGATAACTTGAATAACGTTACTATTTTAATGTAATTCATTGTAAATGGCTGTATTGTCAAGCCCCATTTCTTTGAAAGCATTTGTTTGCGATGCATGGCGCGTTGACACTATAGAAAAGAGTTCAAACGATAAAGTAAGGATCGTACCGCTATCTTGTAAGTTTGCGAGACATAATATTTGTGCAAAGCGAAGCGGCTTGCCTAACACAAAACGATATCAAATATGGCGTCTGAATCGAAAACACCGTTTCATTTTACCGGACTAAAAATCCAACTCGAGCAAACGATGGTAAAACGGCCACTCTCCTTATGTGCCATGATTCGTAATGATTCATAGCCGTGCGAGAGAGAAATGTGCCTAAAACTATAAATGGTAAATTGTATACTATCAATAATCGTAGTGAAACCAGAAAGTCACGTGACGCATTCTAGTTGTGAATGCTTATTGAAAAACACATATGCAACAAATGAGCGTTGTTAGATTTTTATTTACGTTCTCATTAATCAAAATACATTCAAGTGACCAAAATTCACATGAAGAAGGATCAAGTACCACGATTTCCACTGTACCACTCTCGTCGCTATGGTGCATGCACGGACTAAATTCTCGTCCCTATGGGTGAATTAGATTAATACGATGAGCATACTCGTCCCTCCCAGGTAGTACCGATCACAAAATATCATCAAGTCCGCAAACAGCTATTAATAGTGCTTGAGCGGAGATCAATCAACATATAATAAAGATGGCAATTTCTATAGATATTGCTTTTTGTTATGTGATTACAAGTACTGAGTATGGCATCTCATTGTCATTCTTCATTCACTCATGAGCATGGCGGCATGCACACCTGCACAAACACACGCACACACAAACACACACACACGTATAAGTCACGTTGCAAGGGGCACTGATGTCAGTATCCCTGTACCATTATTTTAATTATCACCATTTTAAATTATTATATACCGCAGGTGTTACCGGTACCACAGCAGAGGTTTAGATCTTTTCATGGTTACCAATAGACATTGGATCTAAGGATCGTATGTTAGAATGATAGGTTTGAGCGAGGTTTGTTGTAGGGGGCGTGTCCCTGACTGAGATACATATCCAGAAATGGCCCATACATAGGCAGTCATCTTGCTTTTTAAAATTCAATTGAATTTATAATGTACTATAAGCAGGTCTGATTATGATATATGTACTTCAAAAAATTATTCAATTAACCATTCTTTAACTAGAATCAAGACAAAACCATATCTGTTACGTAATTAATTCGCGGTTGCGAATCACGAACATTCCGGTATATTTTCCATAGACATGTATAATGCTTGAATGTTTGTAGGAGGAACTAGCTTCTCAGTAGCAACCTTTGGACAAGGAACAGAGCCCATTCTGTTAGACGATGTAGGATGTACTGGAACTGAGGCAAGACTGTGGGATTGTCGAAACAGAGGTGTTGGACTCCACAACTGTTCTCATGTTGAAGACGCATATGCATATGTTATCACATATAGCTCAAATTATTTTACCAGTCACCTTGACATGGGTGTATGCTAAAAGTTATGCAGCTACATATGTCTATATAAGGCAAACATGAAAATATGCTGGATGAAATCGAATGCTACCCACCTGCTTTAAGGGTAGGCTACCAGTGACAGAGTTTGGACACATTTTATAGTGACTCTTTTACAGGGTTAAAAATCATTGTCACGGCAATGCTGAAGGTTGCCATGGGGGAATCATGTGATTCGGATGTGTGGGTCACCATGGAGATCATGTGATGGGTGTGATCTCATTGAAAGGTGAGTCAATAGCTGGGTAGGGTTTCATTTTTACATGTACAGAACACTGTCACCCTATTCATCACTAAAGGTAGCCATGGAGGGGATCATGTGACTTGGATGTGTATGGTCTCCATGGAAATCATGTGGTTGTGTGGGCATAAAAGCCTTTCTTTATGCAGAGCATCTGGTGGCGTGGCTTTATTCATGCGTCCAAAGATCTCACAGTCTAGACAATGACAACTATGACCACCTCCCAGGGTGTCGTGAGGACTTCCCCTCCTCCTCCTTCTCCACTTCACCTTCCACGATAGAGGGAGGAACCAATGAGTCCACTGGAGATATGTAAGGCCACACCCACCATCTTAAGGGAACGGTTGTATGCTGTAGGAGAGTGCAGGGACTGTACCACAGGGAAGGTTTGGGGCTGGTGCCACTAAACTGTAAGTAAAAAAATGTTTCCATTAATTAAATTAATGCATTAGTACTGCAACTTGAGGTACAAATTCATGAGGGTGTCCTGGTTAGGATGTTAGTGTGGGTTGACTTGTTGGTATGTGTGGGCATACTGGTTAGGAGACTGGGTGTGGTTGTGTAGGTGAACTGGTTAAGTGACTGCATGGGCGTGGTTGAGTGTCTCAACACATCTTCCTCCTCCCCCATCTCACAGGGATGCCCCCTTCATACAGTGGAGGTCATGAAATATGCTGGATAAAATCGTATGCTACCCACCTGCTTTAACGGTAGGCTACCAGGGACAGGACTCTTGTACAGGGTTAAAAATCATTGTCATGGCAATGCTGAAGGTTAACATTGTGATTCGGATGTGTGGGTCTCCATGGAGATCATGTGATGGGTTTGATCTCATTGAAAGTTGAGTCAATGGCTGGGTAGGGTTTCATTTTTACATGTACAGAAGACTGTCACCCTATTCATCACTAAAGGTAGCCTTGGAGGGTATCATGTGACATGGTCTCCATGGAGATCATATGGTTGTGTGGGGATATTGGTTAGGGGACTGTGGGTATATTTGTGTTGTTGAACTGGTTAGGAGACTGTATAGGTGTGGTTGAGTGTCTCAACGCTCCCTCCACAGGGATTCATGCTGCGGAGGTCATCCCAAGGATCCCTACCCCCAATTGCATATGGAGGGAGTTGGTGTGGATGGGGTTAAATCATCTTTGGCACATGTGAGCGAGATACACGACCTGATAAACCTAATGTCGCCGTCACCTCCACCCCCTCCCTCACTCAAGGAGAACAGGTGTTGGCCACCTCCTAATCTCAGGCCCATAAGTTCCAAGTCGGCTGCCTTGCAATGCCCTGTAGTCCAGGTGTACCAGCAAAGTCTATGAACCTCCTGTAACATCACGACCCACGTGGACAACCGTGCACCCCTCACCTCCACCTCTGAATAGCAAGCGGAGCCTGTTTTCGAAGAGATTCCCTCCTCCCTAGGTGGTCAACTGTGAAACCCTCAGGTCGACGGCTGAAGGATTCCACCAACAATCCCTCCTCATACCTGAGAATACCCCCTCCACTGTCACCACTTGACCATGCCCCCCTCTGAAAGCCTTTCTTCATACAGGGCATCTGGGTGTGTGGCTTTCTTCATGTGTCCAAGATCTCACAGTCTAGACATGACAACTATGACCATCTCCCAGGGTGTGGTGAGGACTCCCCCTCCTCCTACTCCACTTCACCTCCCACAACAGAGGGAGGAACCAATCACTGAGTCCACTGGAGACGTGTACTGGTTAGGGTAGTAGTGTGGGTCAACTTGTTTGTATGTATGGGCATGCTGGTTAGTATGTGTGTGCATCACTGGTAAGTATGTGTGGGCATACTGGTTAGGAAACCGTGGGTGTGGTTGTGTAGGTGAACTGGTTAAGTGACTGTATGGGCGTGGTTGAGTGACGTCTTCCTCCTTCCCATCTCACGGGGATGCCCCCTCATGCAGTGCAGGTCATCCCCCTCCAAGAGCTAGGCACCAGCATGATGTGATAATTGGTTCAACTTTTTATATGTTGTGGGTTAGGCTTTTTTTATGATTAAAAAACGTTGAGCTGGATATCATCTGGATGTGTCTATTTCATTGCGCATGCGTGACCCTTAATAGCACGCGTACGCTTGTGACCCTTTTAATGGCGCTGTTTGTGAAAGGTGTATATTTTTGGCTTGGTTTATATCCAGTTGTTTTCTTACCGCGATTAGCGATGCCTCGTCCGAGTAAAAAAAAGTTGAGCGCTTTGGAGAGAGTGTGTCGATTTTTTCGTGGTGAGTATACTAGTGCATCAGTTCGGATTGCTGTATAACTCCACTTCTCTGTAGACTGTTAAATCCAATATGCGCAAAGAAAATTTTTACAACCGTGCTACCCGACTACTACAGCGTACGCTACCGAACTATATGGGCTACTGCGTAAGGAAACGTGTATAGCGCCCCCCCCCACCCCCATCTTATTTTACAGAGTTCATAAGACTAAAAGGACATGCCCTACCAAGCTTTCGAGGTAAGCTTCACGATTAGTACGGCTGACATTGTTATTGTTACAGAATTTTTTTTTATTTTTTTAATTTTATTTATTATTAAAAAAAAATTTTTTTTAATAACAAAAATAAATATATAAATAAACAACGCAATACAGGTAATCAGTTACACAAATGTGGGAACCTTGGCTTCGGAAACAGCCAAGTCAATGGCACTGTGTGTGAATGGTCATCTATGTGAAGATCTGTCACCTCTAAGGCACATAATGGCAGAGCGCAAGAGGGAAAAACTAATGCAGCATCTTATCCATGCAATTGTAGCGCCATATGTTTGTTCTCTCTTTGTAGATAGAAGGGTGGCAATTCTCTTATATGTAACTGAAGCACACTTTCCCATTCCTCCTGATGTGCTAAATACTAGAGGTGTGAATGAGCCATTTTCAACTTCCCTTAAGGTCAGAGATGTCTCGTACTGAACCTGTCCTTTATTAGTTTTCTTGTCTGAACCAGAGAAACAACCTGCTCGATCGTTATAGCGTGTAAAGACATATACTTTTCTTTGTGTTCTTTTTATGTTGTATTTATTTATCACAATTTATTCAAATCAATTGAACGTGTTGTTGTATAGTTTATTAATATCAGTTATGTTGGGGCCATCAATTTACGGTAAAAATACGAGATATTGTTACCTGTTTCAACACCCAATAAGTGTACTGGCTACACTTCAGGGGTGTTGGCCGTAACACTCCTGAGCGGTTACGACTACACCCCAGGGGGGTGTTATATTTAAACATGCATACGAACACCCCTAAGTGTGTTGCAGTAACACCATTTTTTAACAGTGTGTTGTAAAACAGGCAGAAACTCAATAGACAAGCCGCGCTGCCATACACATTTTTGCAGAGTAATACATTCAGCAGTGAAATTTCTATGGCAGTAATGTTGCCACTATCGTCATACGCTGCAGCTTCTGGTACTAAGAAAAACGCACTGTTAAAAAAAAAGGCCCGAGGGGTGTTACAGCTCAGGGGTGTTACAGCCCAGGGGGTGTTTTGGTAACACACAAGGGTGTTCTGCTTACATCTATGAGTGTAGGCAAAGTATGGTAGGGTGTTAGCAACGTACCCCACCAATAATGGGGTGTTAAGACATAATAAAGGTGTGCTATCATAACACTGATTTACCGCATTACACCCCAGTATATATATATATGGAGTGTATATGGGGTTCCCATTCTTTTTTATAATTACCTTTCGACGGATTGAGGGCGTTGTTTGCTAGATGACATATGGCAGCCGATCTGGACTTATAAAGCCGAACGTTATCTTAACGGTATACACGCACACAACTTACGAGTACTAAACGTCTAACATACGCTGGCTTTGGCACGCGGGCGTTCGTCGGTATGGATTTGTAGACTATGTCGTGAAGCTAATGCGTTTGTATACATGCATGTTTAACTTCGCTTTGTCAACATGAAATATAAAGCCTCGCTGTGTTTATGAAGTCTTGCCTGCAGTGTTCATGTATGTGCCGCGCGCGGTGTTTATTCAAAGGTGACCGGTACTTGCGTTAATATGCAAGCAGCATGCAAGCTTGTTTATTATCTTGCATGCCGCGTAGTGTTGAGAGTGAATGTTAAGTAGCACGGCTTGGACAGTAAAGGTGTATTTAAATCCATCTGGATTCTATTTAGACCACACTCTAGTAAAATGACATGGGAACATATACTTAATACATTGTCAGACACAAGTATTTTTATATGCCAATGTTTGAATGTTTGTAGGAGGAACTAGCTTCTCAGTAGCAACCTTTGGACAAGGAACAGAGCCCATTCTGTTAGACGATGTAGGATGTACTGGAACTGAGGCAAGACTATGGGATTGTCGACTCGAAACAGAGGTGTTGGACTCCACTCATGTTGAAGAGCATATGTTATCACATGTAGCTCAAGGTAGGCCTGATGTGTGGGTCTCCATGGAGATCATGTGATGGGTGTGATCTCATTGAAAGGTGAGTCAATAGCTGGGTAGGTTATCATTTCACGTGTACTGAAGACTGTCACCCTATTCATCACTAAAGGTAGCCATGGAGGGGATCATGTGACTTGGGTGTGTATGGTCTCCATGGAGATCATGTGGTTGTGTGGACATATTGGTTAGTGGACTGTGTGTGTGTTTGTGTTGTTGAACTGATTAGGAGACTGCATAGGTGTGGGTTGAGTGTCTCAACGCTCCTTCCACAGGGATTCATGCAGCGGAGGTCAGACCAAGGATCCCTACCCCCAATTGCATATGGAGGGAGTTGGTGTGGATATAATCTTTGGTACATGTGAGCAAGATACACGACCTAATAAACCTCATGTCACCACCACCTCCACGCCCTCCCTCACTCAAAGAGAACAGGTGTTGGCCACCTCCTAACCTCAGGCTCATAAGTTCCAAGTCAGCTGCCTTGCAATGCCCTACGGTCCAGGTGTACCAGCAAAGTCTATGAACCTCCTGTAACATCACGACCCACGTGGACAACCGTGCACCCCTCACCTCTACCTCTGAAAAGCAAGCGGAGCCTGTTCGGAAGAGGATTCCACCAACAATCCCTCTTCATACCTGAGCATACCCCTCTACTGTCACCACTTGACCATGCCCCCCTCTGAGAGCTTTTCTTCATGAAGGGCATCTGGGGGCGCGGCTTTCTTCATGCGTCCAAGATCTCACAGTCTAGACAATGACAACTATGACCACCTCCCAGGGTGTCATGAGGACTCCCCCTCCTCCTCCTCCACTTCACCTCTTACGACAGAGGGAGGAACCAATCATTGAGTCCACTGGAGACGTGTAAGGCCACACCCACCATCTTAAGGGTGGGATTGTATGCTATAGGAGAGTGCAGGGACTGTACCACAGGGAAGGTTGGGGCTGGTGCCACTAAACTGTAAGTAAAAAAATGTTTCTAATTAATTCATTAGTACTGCAGCTTGAGGTACAATTCATGAGTGTATACTGGTTAGGGTGGTAGTGTGGGTCGACTTGTTAGTATGTGTGGGAATGCTGGTTAGTATGTGTGGGCATACTGGTTAGGAGACTGGGTGTGGTTGTGTAGGTGAACTGGTTAAGTGACTGTATGGGTGTGGTTGAGTGTCTAAACACTTCTTCCTCCTTCCCATCTCACGGAGATGCCCCCTTCATGCAGCAGAGGTCATGAAATATGCTGGATGAAATTGAATCTACCCACCTGCGTTAAGGGTAGGCTACCAGTGACAGAGTTTGGACACATTTTTTAGTGACTCCTGTACAGGGTTAAAAAATGTTGTCATGGCAATGCTGAAGTTTGCCATGGGGGAATCATGTGATTTGGATGTGTGGGTCTCCATGGAGATCATGTGATGGGTGTGATCTCATTGAAAGGTGAGTCAATATCTGGGTAGGTTCTAATTTCACGTGTACAGAAGATTGTCACCCTATTCATCACTAAATGTAGCCATGAGGGGATCATATGACTTGGATGTGTATGGTCTCCATGGAGATCATGTGGTTGTGTGAGTATATTGGTTAGGAGACTGTGGGTATATTTGTGTTGTTGAACTGGTTAGGAGACCGTATAGGTGTGGTTGAGTGTCTCAATGCTCCCTCCACAGGGATTGATGCTGCGGAGGTCATCCACCTCCAAGACTAAGGATTCCTACCCCCAATTGCATATGGAGGGAGTTGGTGTGGATGGGGTTAAATCATCTTTAGCACATGTGAGCGAGATACACGACCCGATAAACCTCATGTTGCTGTCACCTCCACCCTCAAGGAGAACAGGTGTTGGCCACCTCCTAACCTCAGGCTCATAAGTTCCAAGTCAGCTGCCTTGCAATGCCCTATGGTCCAGGTGTACCAGCGAAGTCTAGGAACCTCCTGTAACATCACGACCCACGTAGACAACCGTGCACCCCTCACCTCCACCTCTGAAAAGCAAGCGGAGCCTGTTCGGTAGAGGATTCCATCAACAATCCCCCCTCCACTGTCACGACTTGACCATGCCCCCCTCTGAGAGCCTTTCTTCATGAAGTTCATCTGGGGGCGTGGCTTTCTTCATGCGTCCAAGATCTCACAGTCTAGACTATGACCACCTCCCAGGGTGTCATGAGGACTCCCCCTCCTCCTCCTCCACTTCACTTCCCATGAAAGAGGGAGGAACCAATCACTGAGTCCACTGGACACGTGTACTGGTTAGGGTGGAAGTGTGGGTCAACTTGTTCGTATGTGTGGGCATGCTGGTAAGTATGTGTGGGCGAGGAGGCTGGGTGTGGTTGTGTAGGTGAACTGGTTAAGTGACTGTATGGGCGTGGTTGAGTGACTTCTTCCTCCTCCCCATCTCACGGGGATGCCCCCTTCATGCAGCGTAGCCCATCCCCCTCCAAGAGCTTGGCACCAGCATGATGTGATAATTGGATCAACTTTTTATCTGAATCCATGTTGTGGGTTAGGCATTGCGCATGCGTGACCCTTAATAGCATGCGTACGTTCGTGACCCTTATAATGGCGCTGCTGTTTGTGAAAGGTATGTTTGCATTGTATTTTTTTTAGCTTGGTTTATACGTTGTTTTCTTACCACGTCTAGCGATGCCTTGTTCGAGTAAAAAAAAAAGTTGAGCGCTTTGGAGAGAGTGTAGCGATATTTTCGTGGTGAGTATACTAGTGCAGCAGTTCGGAATGCCTGTATAACTCCACTTCTCTGTAGACTGCCAAATATACGCAAAGAAAATTTTTACTACCGTGCTGCCCGACTACTACAGCGTACGCTACCGCACTATATGGGACACTGCGAAGGGAAACATGTAAGTTACTAATACGCTCCGCCCCAGAGTTCACAAGACTAAATGGACATGCCCTACCAAGCTTTCGAGGTAAGCTTCACGATTAGTACGGCTGACATTGTTATTGTTACAGAATGGTCTCCTTTGCTTCCCGAACGTGACGGCTGCATGCACCCAAGGTTTAAGGTAAGATATCTCTCGTACTGTAACCTGTCCTTTATTAGTTTTCTTGATTTTCTAGTGTCTGAACAGAGAAACAACCTGTTCGATCGTTATAGCGTGTAAAGACATCTACTTTTCTTTATGTGTTCTTTTTATGGGTTGTATTTATTTATCACCATTTTATTAAAATCAATTGAACGTGTTGTTGTATAGTTTATTAAAATTAATTTATGTTGGGACCATCAATTTACGGTAAATATACGTGATATTGTTACCTCTGTCAACACCCAATAGAGTGTACTGGCTACACTTCAGGGGTGTTGGCCATAACACTCCTGAGCGGTTACTACTACACCCCAGGGGGTGTCATTTTTAAATATCCATACGAACACCCCTAAGTGTGTTGCGGTAACACCTTTTTTTAACAGTGCGCCATCAAATTTCACCAATAGTCTGATCGAGCTACATGTTCATACCTTTGCAGGGTCTGGGAACAACACGAATGGTTCTGAAACTAGCATTAATGTTACCTCACATTGGGAGGAATGCTAAGAATGATATTATTTGCATCAACCCACAAAGCTTTTGGCAGCAGTTCAAGTGTAACTTTGATATAAATAATTGCATTTTTAGAATTACTAGTAATATTACAGATCAGAATTGTTCGTGTGTACCAATGTTCCCCGCCCTACACAGGTATAGCCACGTTAATCTACACTGGTGAGTTATTGAAAAGACATAGCCACACTGTAGCACCCATTGTATGACAAGTAATAAAAACATCCTCAACACGAGAAGGTTGGTGGTATATAGGAATCGAAGGTGATGGTGGTGCTAATATAGGGCTATTTCATTTTTCCTTTTCAATCAGAAGCCTTGTTCCCTTGCTTTTTACACCACCATTACCTTTGATTTCTATACACCACCAACCTTCTCGTGTAGAGAATGTTTTTATTACTTGTTTCCTATATTTTTCTGTTGGATTTAATATTGTATTTAGTTCTTGAAACGCATATAATCAGGTAGCATAAACGTCAACTTGCGCGATCATGACAGGTTTATTTTAGAAATCTGCAATTCTGTTGAGGTGTGTACCAAATATTGCACTAGTCCCCAGACTATCTCCATTGAGGAGCAAAGGATTGATAAAGGTTAAAAGCGAAGACGACGACGACGGAGGAGAAATTTTAGGTGGGACTGGGTACGGACGATGGGGACGAGTATTTTTGTTCTCTAAAAGTACACCGTCTTATGACACATATGTAATGCAGAACTGTTCTCCTTTTTGATATTGCTCGATTGCACTAAAAGCGAAGTGACCCGACACTTGGCTGTCCCGCTAGACGCGAGTGACTTTTTAAAATGACATTCATGATACTGCAGGATTTCTATATGGAACCTACTCGCGTAGGTTCCGATTAATATGAACCTTGAACCTTGATCGTGTGCGCATGCGTGTTGTGTCCTATATATGTGCTTATATTTTTACCTTCAATGATCGTTGTGTGCTGCTACCACCAAGTCTATTACATTGGTGTCAGAAGTGGGATCATGAGCGCCGAAGAGTCCGCGACTTTGGAAAACGCAGAAACACCGGCCGTCGTATGAGAACAGCAGCTAGTAAGGATGAGTCGGCGCCCACCTCCACGGTTCTCAGAGACGACGGACCTTCCAATTTGGCTAATGCGGTTTGAGCTATACGTTCGCCAGGTAAAGATACCCGAAGACCAGTGGACGTGTGAGCTTGTTTCACTACTGGAGGACGCTTCGAGTTCGTAGTTTCGTACATGGTCCTTCGAGCCGGGATAGGCAAAAAAAAGATACGCGAGCTGATTAAAGGATGAATTTGGAAGAAGTAAACAAAAAGAAGCAAGTTCGAGCCGGGCATCGTGGCTCAGTTACCCGAATATTAGCACAGGTACCGGAAACTTTAGAAGCGGAAGATGGAAACACATCGAAGCTCAGTTTGGCACTAAGAACGCTAAAGGAAAAGCTGGCGATCATTCGTGATTTGACGCAGCGATTCTTGACGCTACTGTAAGCGAGCAGGACGTTTACTCTGAAATAGAGGAGGCTGACATTCTCCGAGAAAGGATTGAATTGGCGATCTCGGAGATCGAATTGGCATTGTCGGGGACCTCTAAGAAAAGCGATCCTACACAAGATGGCTTATCGGGTTGCAGACTTGACGAATCATGTTCTGAACGCGACGCCGCCACGGAATCCGGACAGAGCATTAACGTAACGGAACAGGTGAATCCTTCACGAAACGTCACGGCAACGGTAGCTGATGTTGAAAGACCTTCAGCAACAAATTCATCCACATCGACTGTTTCTGTTTTTGCTACCCGGTCCACTCGGGAAACAAGAATTAGACTGCCCAAACTGGAACTGAGACGGTTCAACGGAGAACTGACAAGCTGGATGGCCTTCTGGGATTCATTTGAGGCAGCTATTCATAATAACGATGAACTCTTCTCAGTGGATAAGTTCAACTATTTGAACACCCTGCTAGAAGGTTCTGCAGCAACAGCAGTGGCAGGTCTGACCCTCACATCGAAAAATAATGGTGAGGCTATGGAGATATTGAAGAAGCGCTTTGGGAATAAGCAGATGATCATTGCCAAACATATGGACATCCTGATGAATCTTGAAGCTGTAAGTTCTCAGCATGATCTTAAGGGTCTTAGGCACTTGTACAACTTAGTGGAGTCCCACACTCATGGTCTTGCATCATTGGGTGTTCCATCTTCGTCATATGGTGCCCTCCTGTCATCTGTACTGATTACCAAGTTACCCCAAGAGTTCCATTTCACAATCAGCAGAGAAATCAAGGAGGGTGAGTGGAACCTGAGTACAGTCATGAAGATCCTAGACAGGGAGATTGATGCTAGGGAAATATCTGCAGCAAACCCTGGGGCATGCAGTAATAAGAAGATAACCAGAAACCCTCCAACTGCAGCTGCTCTTTTATCAACTGACCCTTCCGTCCACTGTGTCTATTGTGATCAGACTCATCTTCCATCCCAGTGCAAAAATGTCGCAGATGTTAAGGCATGGAAACAGATCCTGCTTAGGTCTGGACGCTGCTTTGTGTGCCTTAAGAAAGGACATGTGAGTAAGAATTGTCGTTCATCAACAAAGTGTTTCACCTGTCAGAAGTGACACCATAGCAGTATCTGTGTCCCAGAACCATTGTCTGCTACCAAGCCAAATAGACCATCACAAACACAGAATGTTCCAGTTTACTTCGGGATCAAATTCGTCAAATCGCTCTCCATCTTCTTTAGCCATGTATGTCAGTACAAAAACTCCGGTGCTACTTCAAACTGCAAGAACTACTGTCTGTGGGCTGAGTGCATCAACAGCAATGGAGAATGTTCGTATGATCCTGGATGGAGGAAGTCAGAGGTCGTATATTACGGGGCAACTAAGAGAACAACTTGCTCTTCCAACTCTGCAAACAGAAACACTGATGATCAAGCCATTTAGATCTGAAGGCGGAAGGATAACGTGGGATGTCGTCCAAGTAGGAGTCAAGACAAGGCATGGAACATATTTGGAATTGCAACTTCTCATGGTGCCACTAATATGTGAACCACTCACTGAAAAGCCAATGACCTGTGCAAGAGAGAGATACTCACACCTTAATGGACTGGAATTAGCAGACAGCAGAGCTATAAGTGATGCCATTGAGATCAGTGTGCTTATCGGAGCTGATTACTACTGGGAGATAGTGACTGGTAGGATATGCCGTGGGAGATCAGGACCAATTGCTGTCGAAACTAAACTTGGCTGGGTACTGTCTGGTCCAGTGCCAGGGTACGATCAAGAACACACATCTACTATCCTGTTCACAGCACATGTTCTGCAGACTGTAGCATCAGAAGCATCATTGGATGACAGACTCAGATCTGGAGACCTTAGGGATAAGAAATGATGAATGTTCTGTGTATGACCACTTCATGGAGAGTATCCTGTTTCACAATGGCAGATATTGCGTGAGACTTCCATGGAAGGATCCTCATTGCATGTTGCCAGACAATTATGACCTGAGCCAAAAACGGCTGTATTGGCTCCTAAACGGACTACGTCATAACACTGGCCTTCTGAGGGAGTATGATGGCATTATAAGAGACCAGATTGCCAAGGGAATTGTGGAAATTGTCAAGAACCCATCCAATGGTGAACTTGGAAGAATTCACTACTTACCACACCATCCAGTTATCAGGCAGAACAAAAAAACCAACCGGATCAGGATAGTGTATGACGCATCTGCACAATCAAATGGGCCTTCATTGAATGACACACTCTACGTAGGGCCTTCCTTCAGACAGAATATCATGGACATTATGCTGAGGTTTTGTGTTTACAAGGTGGCTCTCACTGCAGACATTGAGAAAGCATTTCTGATGATAAAGGTGGCTGATGAGGACCAGGATGCTTTGCGATTTCTTTGGCTAGAAGATGTAAGCAGTGAAATTCCGAGGGTGAATGTTTTACACCTCACTAGAGTGGTTTTCGGCGTTGCCTCTAGCCCCTTCCTTCTGAACGCCACATTGAAATATCACATCCAGAAGTACAGTGCCAATGATCAAGCTTTCATCTCCAAGTTCCAGCAATCTATCTATGTTGATGACGTGACCTTTGGGGCGTGTGATGTGAATGAAGCCTTTAAATTGTACACAAAATCCAAGCGTTACCTGGCTGAAGGTGAATATAACTTAAGGATGTTCACCTCCAACTCAACAGAGCTGATGAAATGCAACAATGTCAACGAAAGAGAGCAATCATCAGCACTGTCCAAGGACATGGAACGGGCACTAGTGGAGGAAGACCGATCATACGTTAAGGACACAATTGGAACAGGTCAGCAACAGCTGGCAGGGGTACAGAAGGTACTTTGTCTTTGTTGGGATTCTATCACAGATGAGTTGGTATTCGACTTTAGCCACATTGCCCAACTTGCCAACCTAGAACCAAAAAAGAGAGATGTAGTTGGCCTTACAACAAGGATGTATGACCCTTTGGGAGTACTTGCTCCTGTGATCACGCCATTTAAGGTATTCTTTCAGAAGATATGTGGAAAAAAGATTGGTTGGGATGATTACATAACAGGAGAGCTGTTGTTCGACTGGAGAAGAATAGTGAAAGGATTACATGGCCAACCACTCAGAATTCCAAGGTGTTGGTTCCAGTATCTGGGAGGCGATACGGTGCATAGCCTACAAGGCTTCTGTGATACCTCAAAGGATGCATATGCAGCTGTAGTTTATTTGCGGTCAGCATCCTCAAGTGAAATCTTAGTCAGATTTGTTGCATCTAAAACCAGAGTTGCTCCAACAGAGGGACACATTATACCACGATTGGAACTACTGGGCGCACTTCTGTTGGTGAAGCTGATGAGTAGTGTAAAACGGGCACTAGATCCAGTGGTATGTCTTAGCAAACCGTCATGTTTCACTGATTCCAAGGTTGTCTTGTTTTGGATTCAAGGAAGGAGGGAATGGAGACAGTTTGTCCAAAACAGGGTACACGAAATCAGGGAGATGCTGCCGGGCGGAGTCTGGAAACACTGTTGTGGGAACGACAATCCAGCAGACTTGCCATCTCGTGATGTGAGCATTAGGGAACTGATTGCCAGTCCTGTATTGTTAAATGGCCCTATCTGGCTCATGGAATCTGAAAGTATGATGCCCAACATGGATGAAGAGGAACCCCCTGAAGAGTGTTTGAAGGAAATGAAAAGTAAGGGTCAGCAAGCAACTCCAGTTCACAATCTATTGCTTGGAAACAAGTCCACAATCGATGTCCTGATGAATTGTGAGGACTTTGGTACACTCAAGCGACTTCTGAGAGTGACAGTCCATGTGATCAAGTTTGTAGGAATCTTGAAGGCGAGGTCAATAAACCTTGTCACCACACCTGACGAAAACCTATCTGGATCAGATCTTATGAAGGCAGAATTGTATTGGATCAAGGCGGTACAGTGTGCTCTACAGTGTAATGAAAGGTTTAGTATGTGTAAACAACAATTCGGACTGTTCCTGGATGAGCTAGGAGTATGGCGATGTGGTGGAAGATTGTCCAATGCTGATCTGCTACAGACTTCAAAGCATCCCATACTGCTTGACAACACACACCATCTCACAGTGTTGGTCGTAATGGAATGCCATGAATGCGTAATGCATAATGGAGTGCAGGAAACGCTGAACGAACTAAGGTCAATGTATTGGATTGTCCGAGGAAGTAGCCTTGTTAGGAAGTTACTTCATCAGTGCCTACTTTGCAAAAGGTTGGAAGACCAACATTACAGAACTCAACCCAGCCCACCACTACCACATTTCCGAGTACAGCAAGCACACCCCTTTTCGTCATGCGGTGTGGACTATGCAGGACCATTATACACAAAAGATCTGAGCAAAGTCTGGATATGTCTCTTCACCTGCTGCACTACTCGAGCAGTTCACCTTGAACTTGTACCAGACATGACAGCAGAGGCATTTCTCCTATGTTTCAGAAAGTTCACAGCAGGGCGTGGGGTACCCTGCAAAGTTATATCAGACAATAGTAAGACCTTTAAGTCTGGCAGTCAGTTTATCTTTCAAGTTCTGGATTTTCCTGAAGAGTTGAAGTATTTCAGTGATGTGCGTGTGCAGCTGGTGTACAATTTGGAAAAGGCTTCTTGGTGGGGGGGAATGTTTGAGCGCATGATCTGGTCAATGAAGAGATGTTTGAAGAAAGCAATCGGAAGAGCGAGGCTTTCGTTTGATGAGTTATTCACAGCAGTAACACAAGTGGAAGCCACACTGAATTCTCGACCATTGATGTATATGTCCTCAGACGAACTGGAAGAAGCAGTCACCCCTTCACATCTACTAGTGGGCTATAGGCTGTTATGCTTACCTGACATACAAGAAGATCTTGCAGATCCAGATTTTAGTAATGTGTCAACATCTATTTCCATCAATCAGCATGTAAATCATCTGAAGATGACACTGGAACATTTTTGGAAACGATGGCGAAAGGAATATAATATACCTACAAAATTTGAGAACTGTCATCGTTATTCTAACCAGCTGCAAGGTTCTGGAGAGGTCAAAGTTGGTGATGTCGTATTGGTGCACAGTGACAAGCATCCAAGGACCTTCTGGAAAACTGGGGTCATTGAACAAGCGTTGAGTGGACACGATGGGTTAGTTCGAGGTGCAAGGGTCCGTGTTAGATCCAGAAATGGCTTCATTCTGTTGAATCGTCCACTTCAACTTCTTTATCCTCTTGAAGTGACTCTCACCAACTTTCATGGTGAAACCATGGCAACAGAGTCCAACAAAGTTGAAAGGCAGCAAGAACCTGATGCAGTTAGGGGAGAACACCTACTGGAAGGTTGACCAAAGAGAATTGACTCGGCAATAGCCAGAGAATGAATCAAAATGTTGGCAGATCAGACTAGTGATTAACTTAGCCCATCTGTTGACTAGTTGAACTAGTCAATGGAGGGGAGTGTTGGAACTGTTATAAATGATTATGTAATGTATTGTGTAATCACGTGATTGAAGAATAGTAAGAGAACGTGTTCGATAGAGTTCCTTTGCGATAGTCAGTTTGTAGTTTCGTACAACAGGAAACCGTAGAATCTGCACAGAAAAGGTTGAACAAAGAAAGGAGTGTGCACAAGTCCTTGACTGCCGGACACTTGGAGGGGGAGGTGGAAGCTACTGAATCTGCTTTGGAACCTGTCAAGAGCACACTTCCCACTATCAAGCAGCTGAATAGGCAACTTCAGCTGCAATACGACAATTAGAGCTATTGAAGACGCCTGCAGGACGAGCAGCCATGAGGCCCAGGAGGGAGTACACCACTACAGAAAAAAGGGTGTGTAACTGTACCTGCTGGTCATGTGGTCAACGTGGACACTTAAAGCAGAACTGCCCTCATCATCGGAGGACAGGGAAGGGGAAGGACAGTGTGGCAGCGGTAAGCTCAACATTGTTGGTGATAGGTTGTTTTGCAGGACGCAGCACCAAACTGCGATTGGACACTGGGTCAGCGGTTACACTTTTAAGGGAGGAAGTATGGAAGGAATTAAAGGTAAAGAACAGGGGGTACAGTTTGGAAGCACCAGTACGAGCAGTGGTAACAGCGAATGGTGAAAAACTGGGATTAATTGGGCAATGTGCATTGGTGATTAAAGTTGGGGGCTTGTCAGCTGTACATATGGTGTTAATAGCCACGAGCCTCACTCAGGAGTGCCTTCTTGTGGCTGATTTTTTTGTCTCAACATGGCTGTGTTCTGGACATGCAGCAAAAGGTGTTGTATGCGGGTGGGCAACAGGTGCACATGTGTACAGGAGAGCATGTTGATAACGCTGTCTGCTTTGTGTCATGGCAGTGAACAATGAGATACCAACCTATTGCCAGATACGTCTTCCAGTAACAATAGATGTGCAGGCGAGTCAGCTGACACACCAGACAGATGTCCTTTTGGAGCCACATAATAATTTATTGGAACAACACTGCCTTGTTGTGGCACATTCCTTGTCTCAGGCAAGTTCCTCACAGACAGTAATTCAAGTTCTTAATCCTTCAGCAGAAACAGTGATGGTCCACAAGGGTGAGAAAGTGGTGGTCGCAGGGCCCATCAGCCATGCTGTGTGCAGTGTGATACACGAGCCTGTAGACATCACAGCAAACGTTGGAGTGGAAGATGTGGTCCACCTCATGCTACATGGTGCTGACAAACTGTCTGAAAAGGAAAGGGTTGCTGCAGCATGCTGGACTCTCCACACAGACCAAGGAAGGAACTTTGAGTCTGCCTTGATAAAAGAAGCATGTTAACTACTTGGTGTGAGGAAGACACGAACAACACCATACCGCCCACAGTCAGATGGATTGGTTGAGAGATTTAATAAGACGGTGTTGGATATGCTGAGTATGGCTGTTCAGCAGGATGAAGACAAATGGGACCTAATATGGTTCACTAAACCTGCACCAGCCAGCTTAGACCAGTGTGATGACCTGCTACCAGATGAAACCATACCTAAGGAATCTACCCCTGTGTAGTCAAACAATGAGGATGATGATGCTGAGGACATGGTATTCACTTATCCTGAGAATGAGGACATACAAGCCACACCTCTGGATACGCCAATGACGGCACCGGCAGACCCACACAGGGAAACTAAACCGGCACCAAATGAAGCACCACCAGGGCTCCTGCCTTTCTGGAAGAGAGGCCTCTTACTGCACCACTCAGACGCTCAACACGGAATACACGACCCACAGCATGGTATGGGGAGCGAGTGAGCATACCAGACAGCATTCTTGTGGATGACAGTATTGGGGTGTGAGGACACTACTCAGAAAAGAAGAGAGGGAGTGGTGTAGCACCCATTGTATGATTAATATAAACCTTGAACCTTGATCGTGTGCGCATGCGTGTTGTGTCCTATAATATATATGTGCATATATTGTTACCTTCAATAATCTTTGTGTGCTGCTACCGCCGAGTCTGTTACAATACCATTAGGGTTGGTTTAAATAGTTATTATCATAAAACTAACACATACACAACGTAAACAAAAAGTAGCCCTAGAAAATAACTCAACTTACAATACACTGTGAGATTAGTGGGCCACGACAAGGCTGATTGTGCACAAATAACCTGCTTGCCACTGTCAGCTCTTGCTACGTTGTTCAGGCTGAATATAGCCAAACTGCCATTTCGAAACAAGACTGCAGAGGTTACTGGCTGCATGTCAGGATAAGTCATCAGGGCAACAATCAATCCGATCGTATAGGAACAGGTTAGAGTAATATTGTTTCCTGCCACTGCAATAACACTAGCAGGTGACAAGTCTGCCCTGGAAGATAAAGAGAAGTATAGATTATCAAGTGATGCATTCTTAGGGACACTATACAATGTTTCGTCATTCCAAATAACGTTTGACAAGTAAAAGGTTCGGCGTTTTGCACATAACAGAGGATACTAGTTGCATCATAAGAATTAATGAGTATAAATTATGTTATTATAAATTTTAAGACTGCAAAAAAAGAAGCAATAACCTCCATTTTTCTTTTTTTGCAGACACCGTACGGTACTTTGCTTGCAGTTGTAAAGAGAAACGAACCACTAGAACTGTAATGCTAATAGCCCTCCCTTTGCTTTAATGTCTCTGCCCATGCAGTAATGCAAAGATTGAAAACTAAACATAAAATCTAGTATTAGACATCAGCAAATATTTACCATATCTCTGCATGCGCACATCGCAATAATCTGAGGATATGAAGTATGTAGAACAAAGGAATCGAAATTAGGAACCCAGTTGGAAACTCACAAGAATGTAATTAATTTAGAGCTTGGCAAAACCTCTTTTTAGCATGGAAAATATTGGAGGGGGGGGGAACGTGACTCAGGTCTAGAGGGACAACCAAGACTCAGATCACTTGCCTATATGCTGCTATCGAACAGTAACACAAACAAAAGAGAAGTTTTCCAAGTCAGCTTGAAGTAAGAAATCGTCAAAAGAAAACAAGGCTAAAGCCCCAGCAGTTTCGGAGATATTGACTCTAAGCGATCTGCTATAAAAGATATCTAGCGCATAACCGTGCTACTAAAGGACAAATGTACAAGGACAATTCAGAAGCCATTAAGGCATCCAAAATGAGTCAGTATTGGAAAGACCCTGGTGCTGTTCGACTGGCTAGAAGAAGACCAGTCCATACTTGAAGCAAGCTGCCAATTGGTTGCTGTGTTGCAGGGGTTTTTAGAGCTATCACTCAAAGGTATGTTTTAGCATGATCTAGTGCAATAGCATTAAAAAGCTTAGCATGTGCATCCAAATATATGTAAAGTATTGACTTGTCTGTAAGGATCAGCACGAACAAATTGGTTTCTTTTCAAGCTCACCACTCATATGATGGCAACCCCATTGTGGTCTGTTTTTTGAGCATAGGAGTGTGACCTTTAGAAGATAATTTATCTGGGCTTCACAAGTACATGTAGGTTTGTATGCATGTTCTATATGGATCAATTACATATGTGACATGTGGCCCTAAGATTAATGCGGCAATAGCACTGTATACACATACACACTGAAATACAAAAATATAGACGCTTATATATTTACAGAATCGTCCGATTACAGGTCACATGAGCTAAGGTGTAAGGTCAGACATGTACAAATGCGTGTCCCTGCTCAGTAGACAGTGCGCAGTAGTGACGTCAGCTTGTAACCCTATTACACCACTCCCTCCTTTCAATGCTGAAGATAAGGTCCGTAGCGATCTGGAATTCGGTGTTCCCTGGATGGGTATCTTCGTTCAGGATTGGGTGCAGGTACCTCTGGACCAGGTAATACTTTGAGTTCAATTTCATCCTCGTCATAATCTAGCAGTTCTGGTGCGGCTGGGGTAGCTGCAGTAGTGGACGAAACGTCCTTTGTGTCGTTCGGTTCCCGAGAAGATGGAGGGCTGTGATCTGGCGGAGAGTTTTCTCCACCCAGATATGGTTTTAACCTGTCGAAATGAACACATTGGTAACCCCTTTGACCCTTAATCCTGTAGACACAATCCCCCAATCTCTCCTTCACTGTAAATGGGCCCTTCCATGGTAAATGCAGCTTCTTAGAACGCCCCCGAGGAATCGCTGGAGAAAACAACCACACTGTGTCACCAGGGCGAAAGGGTTTTCCATGAGCCTTCTCATCATATACAGAGCCTTCTGCCTTCTATGTTCCGCTTTACATTGCTCTCTTACCAATGAATACGCACTCTGAAGACTCATCTTCAGACTGGTTTTGCTTCCGTTGGGTTTGACCCATACATTAGATCAACGGGCAGTTTGGAATCACGCCCAAACATGAGAAAGAAGGGGCTGAATCCTGTGGAAGAGTGTACACTGGAGTTATAGGCCATACATACCTTTCGAACATATAGTGTTCCCAATCATCGGGATGGTTTCTGGTTGTAGTTGCTAACATGTCAAGGAGTGAGTGTCCTATTGAATCGTTCCACCATGCCGTTCCCTTTGGGATGATAAGGTGTGGTACGAGTCTTCTTAATCCCTAACATGTTACATATTTCTGCTATCAAGATCATTAACATCTACATTACACGCACACACACACACACACACACACACCTAATCATATTCATGCTGTCAGTAACCTCAAGGTCAGATCTTACCATGCAGGCAGCTGCAAATCCTATGTTTAGACATGTCAACAAGCCATAAATGGAAGATATCTGGATTCATATAAACACACTAATATATTCATCTGAAATGGGTTCAATTCTGATCTGGAATCAGACTTTCACCTAAAACCTTTTACACTTTTCTGACAAAATGGAAGCTCGGACAATAAAACACATAGAAGCAAATGTGTATCATCTTACCACTTTCATATAATAAGCAAAAAATATGTATGTCTTACCCCGCCCCATCCCGCCTCCTCTATCCTTATACCACACCAAGCTCAATCCATGTATGTATGTGTGTGTATGTGTGTGTGGTGTGCATACACTACTAGTGTTGATCAGAACAGTAAAAAATAGTGCATGTAAGGAATGGTTTTTACTTTTTAATCTTTGCACATGAAATGCATGGGAGGAATAATATAATAAATGCCACAAGCCTGAGCTGTAAATGCTTTGAGATTGTAACAACTGAGGGGAGTATATATGTGCCACATGTTGCATTGGAAAGGATCCTGACAACATATCATCAGAGCTGGTGTGATTAACAACATATCAGCACAATTTAAACATTAACAACTTTGCAGTATAAAACAGTGGAGTAGTATATGTAAATCAAGTAGTAATATTAATATGACTGATCCTATGAAATAAATAATAATCAGTTTATTTAGTTTTACAAATACAGTACAGCAGGATATTCATACACAGGTTCACTATAATATAAATGTACACAAAATGCTAATGATACCTGCTTTGACATATTACAGTAGGATAAATGAAACAAATAGCTATAGACCATACTACCCCTATATACTACATCATGCATGATTGCTATGTATTAATTATTATTATTATTGTGTTGCACACAGACACAGTTTTTACCCTTCTGGCTAGTTTTTCAAGTTTTCAATTCCAATGAGCTTCTATCAAATGGTTCTTACGCATCCTAAATGGGACTATCCATTACAAAGTTATTAGGCACTGCATTTAAAATTAGTCATATATTTCAATGCGAGCGTTCTTTTCTTTTGCTTGTCCTGGAAACTTTGAAAAAGTACCACAAGGGTGATTTTGCTGGACACTGTCCCATATAGTGTATAAATCAGTACTTAGGATCTAATTACTTCTCAGAATAAATGCGCTGTTGGAACACATCCATACATACGCGACTAGTATATATATATATGTATATCGATCCGATTGTACTCTTCAATATACATGTTACATGTATAGTCAGAAATCAGAACTCCGATCATGCTATACCGGCCGCCACGTTCATTTATGCTGCAGATCATTGCGACCTGAGCCTGTTTCTATTTTTGTAGTTGGGCTCAAAGGACTCAGATTTAAGCGAAGTATAAATTTGAACGTGCTTTATAGCTTGAATTGGGTATGGCCAGTCGAATCACTGGTGACTCAGGAATGATATAGACTGGGTTATTAACTTTACAAGCTGTATATGTTGTCGTGCCTCGTTGTTATGATGCCACGCCCTCTTTTCTTACAACACAAGGTTGGATACAGACCCACTTGTGATATAGCCCGATTCAGTGAAGGAAGAACATCAGAGTAGTTTTTTCGCATTCAGCGAGCCGTGAAGCAACGGCAGTTTAAAGACTAAGAGGGTATGGCAAATTAATGCCTCCAAGCGTGCCCGTCGTAATTGATTATATTGCTCGTATACCTTTGTGTGAAAGAAACTAGCTGAGTCAACAAAGAACCCTGCATGTCTGAATAATAATGTGGTGAAGCAAATATTTCTATACATAGATCAATACTGGTTGTTTACAATATGACAATATTGTCTCGAACATGTCATATACGGTATAGTGTGCGTGTGTGTGTGTGATAGTGGGCGGATTTATAAATTAACCCTTCAAAATAGGATGATACTCAAATGCTCGTAACAGACCCTGGGCCTTTCAATTTTACTGTCTATATGCGAATTTATGATTTTGGCGCGCAAAAATGGCTGGTGACTCTCCTTGCATGGCTGGTCCTAGACCTGAACAGGACTCGGTAACTTATCTCGATCATTATTCTGCTTTGTTCCTTTGCGAGGTATGACCTCTACCAACATGGTAATGTACTATTCGTATGTCCTCTTCGTATACTTATTTGCGTGCGTAAATTATGTGATCTAGGTTGTGTGACACATTCAGATTTACTTCTACGAGCTTTGAGTCACATGCTTTTACTTGTGATGCCTCGAGTGCTGAAAAAGGTATGCCGCAAATCAATCGTTGGACGTTGCTCTGTTTGCTTATGTTTCTTTACCTGTTTCACGCGCAAAAGGAAAGGAGTAACTTGCTGTGTCACTCGGTAGAACAAAAGGTGGTAGCCCAATGGTTAGCATGTTTTTTTTTCTATTTGTTGCGCATGTGAGTTATGCCTGTTGCATTAATCAGAGAAGGGGTACATCACCCTCGTTGGAATGCCATATGAAACATCTGAACCATCGCGTAAGTGGTCGTATGAACCGTCATATTAAAACTTTGCTTTTGCTCTTATACATGTACATATCCATGGAAATCGGCAATGATTTCGACATAGTCTCCTAGCAGCTGCGTCCTCCGCGTGATCATGCAAGCTGCAGCCACAGCAAAAAAAACGCGTCGAATCAAATTTTGATTTGCAATTGATTGATCAATGACATTCTGATACAGAATGTTGTATCAATCCTGTATCAGAATGTCATTGATCAATCAATTGCAAATCAAAAATTGATTCGACCCCCTTTTTTTGCTGTGAGCGCAGGGAACTACAAGTACGTTTTTATATTTACTCGCCTGCCAAAGTTTGTTTTACTTTACTGCAGCTTTGGGAAAGCCACTCAAAATACTCATCAGAGGCTGAATAAGCAACGCGTGTTCTGGGCTCTCCGATCGCCGCCTACGCCTTGTGCTCTTCTGAGAACATTACACTCTTTTTTGTTTGGCAATGTGTATTGTGTATTGTAATTAAAATCCTGAAGAATGCGAGTCAAGTGAACAAAAAAAGGCGAGCTGAATACACGAGAATAAGTGGGTTGAAGAAAGCGGTATGTGTAGCCATGTAATGTCCGGACAGTGTAAACAAGTATCTGCGGAATCGGTTGAAACAACATATGTAACCACAATAGAATATGTACTCCTAGTTATACACCGGGTACTCATGTTATACATACACGAATACACACCATACTCATGTTATACATACGTTATACTGCATGTGTATTCTATTGTTATACAAAAATGCAGCGTATATAGTATCCATGCACCTTGCGTGTATAACATGCGTACATGAGTGTATTGCGCGTGTATAACAAAATAATTCATGCGTTATACGGTACTGTATAACTTCGATTTTCCACAGTGTCTGTACAGAAAGCTAAAAAGCTGGATGTGCTGGTTGAGGCCATGGGTACAAAGAACAGCTGCAGGTCACAGTATTGACAGAAAGAGCCCAAAGATCTTCATGAAGATTCCATAGGCCATGTGGAGCCCAGGTATCCATCCTACCAGTGTAAATACACAATTGAGATACTGACCTGTGACTGCTTATGTGTATGGGAACATCAAAGGCTCTGATATGCAATACACCTCCAGCAGCCATAAGGACCTACGGTTAGAATGGTAGATGTGATGGTTTCCAGTGTTCTTTCTGGAAAGGCTCCTATGCAACTAGCATTTGGTCCTTATCTATTTCTGGTCAGCGGTGGACATTAGGGGAGTGATGTGGTGGTATAACCCTTTATTTTATTAACAGTTGATGAGACCTTTTGGATGTGCCTGTGTATGCTTGTCACCTCTCTTGGGCTGATAGACTTTATATGCACATATATGTACATGTAAGCTTTCATCATGTGTCTTCCATTGATATACATTTGTGGAGTTGTAATATGTTGTAGCTCTGTCCCGCTATTCAGACGTTCAGAAATTCGGTACACTTATATGCTCTTTCTTGTAGCCACCAAAAGGCTTATGGCACACTCTGCAGCGTTGCTGGACCTTATCGTTGTGCGGATCGATTCAACTACTGTGACCGGATTGTATAACAAACTATGCCAATTATTCATAAAAAACGCATTCGTGATGTGTGTGTTGAAAGAAAAAAATCTGGCACGTTCTAAACCATGTTTTTGTCTATTGTGATGCTTCTTCTCGATGAGGCTCCGTCGTGACCTCCTTGGGAATTTGCCTGGCGTCCACCTCATAGGCTTGAACTTACCCCCCTTCCCTATGACAATGGTGTAAAAGTAGAATGCGCGTTTAAAGGAAACACAACAAAGCGCTTGCGCATATGGGATTTACTTACCTACGATGAATGTCAAGATCAAAGGACCATATCTGACCTATATGAAGGATGGATTTGGCTCACTCAAAAAGTAGCATTGATAATGAGGTGTGGATTATAGTTCCAAAACCATTTACGGTATTGTTCTAATTGTAACCTAGTGTCCAGCCGCAAACTACTGTGGTACGTCTATATGTAACTTAATAACAGTGTAATGAATTCACACACCAGGTATTAACAAGGCATGCATAGGCCTGCATGCATGTGGAGTATATTAGTGAAGACATCAGATAATGAACCTAGTTTTGGTATTGCTACAGTGCCCATCCGTTTATTCCTTCCGAAAATAAGACTGTCAGTGTACTTTGCCCTATGCTACGTTACAACTAATGGATTCATATAAACCGCTAATTAAGGTCCCAACCAATGTGGTGTTACTTTTATTAATCTTATTGGTCACGCGCTCTAACCGGCTTGCCTTAGCTAGGCATGTAGAGAAAATCTTAATACAAATTACCATAATGTTCAGGGAGATGTGAGGTGAAGGTCAATACGCGGTTACCGGTGCTGAACAATCAGTAATACAGTACAGGCACGCGCGTTGTAAATTTATTGCCATAAAAATAAATTTCTTACATGTAGTGGACGGGGGGGGGGGGGGGGGGGGGGGGGGGGGGGGGCATGTGTATCGACCTGCCCCGGGGTTGGGCCTGAACAGTCGGCCTGACGGGCCGGCCTGGCCTTCGGCATCCCTGGCTGGCACAACTATATCAACGCTAGGGAACTCCCATTTGGTGCACATGCACGCATCTTGACATGTGATGATGCATTTCGCTGCTATGGAATGATCATATGCAACTTGCCTCAATCATCAAGGGAGGCAACTGAACGTCCAATAGCCACACACCCGGCCCCCAGTATACATTGACACTGACTTGAAATTAACACTTAATTCCGCGCAAAAGGAATTATAAAATTAAATTAGTCGTTCAATGAATAATATATACACGCTCTTAATTACGCGACGATCTGCATGAAGCTGATCTTATTGCTTTGTGCTCGAGGAACACTGACCACGATTGCGCTGCACGAACCTGTCGTGCTTGATATAGGTGGAATCCCATTCATTTGGCTGAGCAGTCAAATGCGTGAGCAGCCACGTAGTGCGAATCTCGGGGATAGCGCCAGTATTATCATATATGCCATTCCAAGACGTAGTACTATCACCTGCTGCATTCTGCCAGGAGACTACGAATCCAATTGTGCCCTTCTTTATTTCGCTCTGGAGGCTGACTGCGTCGTATCTACCAGAGAGGAGATACCATTTGTTCGGTGGAACCGCACCGACCGCCGTGGCGTATCGCCCAGTGAGAGACCCATCCCTAAATAGAGTGAGTTCCATTCGGGAGCCGAGTTCATTCCGAAAGCAGTTGGTGCTAACGACTAAACTGCATACAATTATAGTTGTCTGCTAACTTTATACAATTACTCACCTGCAGTGGCGGTTTCAGCAATGGTACATGTAACGAAAAGATTCACTAACGCCAAGAGCGAAGTAATGCCTACATATAGAATGGAAGACGTTTAATTTACGGCAAGGTTGATACATATCTGGCAGCATAACAAATTGTAATCGAGTCAAACTATAACTTACCCATCATGTAGCTTATACGGCACAGTGCATGCAGTTGCGATACTGATAAAACGAGCGTTGCTTATATACACTATCGTTATGGCGGAAGCATTTTAAGTTATTAGCAAACAGAAGCCAAATACACTGGCTGAATTAATATTCCATTTATCATGCAAGACATATTAATATATGCCAGCTCGTGTAGCAAGCAGATATAATACCCCACCCTATGTGAATTAATTCAATTTGATGCTATATCTCGCCCTGCTGATGCTAATGGAATTGAATAGTGTGGGTGTTATACACCTACTTGCTATTCATATATATAATTATCTTGCGCACGATAAATGGAATATCAATTCAGCGAGTGTATATTGGCTTTGTGAAGGATCATGTGTTCTGCTAGTGATTTCATATACATGTGACTTCTTTCCCTGACTCGGATATCTATTGTATAAGGTATTAGGTTAATCCAATTGAACTATTGTTGTAAAGTTCAGGATGGTCTTGTACCCTCGCGGACTACTCGGGGTTCCTGCTGTGTGCACGAAAGAATATATTAAAAGGCGCTGTATGTGTTCATTGTTTGTTCCTTGTTTTGGTGTGATTGCGGTTTATTGAAGTTTAAGCTATATACCTCGGTTGTTCTATACCCTCGGCGCGAGCACAGGCCTAGTAGTTGACCTATAGTGATCCTTCACAGGCTTCGTATTTTAATTGCTTATCAGTGCTTCCGCTATAACGATACTGGCTTCCAACTCAACAGTGAACTCGTCAATGCCGATATGATCATCACCTAAAATACGATCGGGTGAATTCATCAAATTGGGGCATTTACTATACAGTTGGAGCAAGGTGCATGTGTGCGTATATACTTTGCATTGAACAATGGTGGTAATTGACTTCCTGTACTGATATGCGTTAAGTAACGGCAGCAGCGGCGCATGCGTATAAACGCTGACTCCCTGTGCGTTGACAATTCTATATATAACGCTCATTTTTATCAATATCGCGAGTGCACTGTGCCATAAAGCCATATATGATGGGTAAGTTATTGTCTGTGTGACCACCTGTGCATATTATCCACCATGCATCGCTAAAAATTAAGAGTGAGTTTCATTCGGGATCCGAATACGATTATAGTTGTCTGTTAATTTATACAATCACACATCTCCTGGCGGCGTCAGCAATGGTACATGTAACATTACTATTCACTAACGCCAAAGTAATGCCTACATGTAGAATCGGAGACTGTTTACATCAAGGCAGAGATGATATATATTATCACTGGTCAAGGTTGATGCATATCCGGCCGCATTAAAGTTCATGAGAGCATTTCTTTTTTGACGCCTGCTGGAAATCTTCTTGGAAAGTTTTTCTATCTTTAAACCATACATGCTATGGTTTTGAGTACCACACTACTGAACCACATATATCTTAAAGTTGCATGCGCTATAGCATATAATTAAGCGCGTATACTGCTCACGCGAGCTGATTTTGATACAACTTTGCAATTAGTACCATAATAACTATATCTTACAATGTATATTTTATCATAGCCCACCAATCCATAAGTCGTTTCTTGCAAAATATATCAAATTGCGGACCACTGTTCATCAGGATGAAATCGTGCAGAGCTGCTAGTAAAGCTGGTGTGAACGCGTGGTCTCGCATTGGGCGATACGCCATGGCGGTAGGTGCGGTTACCTACCATAGGGCGGCCAATGTAAACGATGATTTCTTACAAATCAACCGACCATTTCAACATTATACAGTACAGACGTAAGTATCCGGACTTGGCTTCAAAATGTAGAGGCAAACGATTGTGTCTAGAGCAATGGGCAAGCAAGACAAAATTTTTGCTTGAAAAATACTACATGCACAAGGACACAATAGATAGTCTTGCTATGACCTTCATTGAGAATTACTTTATTGAAAACCACAAATAAGCGCATGTATGGGCGATTCATATAATGCAGTATCCAATTAACATTATTGTTTAAAGTATACTGAGCTAGAATACTGTATTCTATTATGTACACCAGTACTGAGAACATCGCACATCAAGTGAAAAGCTGAAAGTATTAAACTTACAATGCTGACATCGAAATGAAGCAAATACGTGTCGATTACCCCCTATGCATCTAACAATACATACTTTACTGTACAGTTATATGTACATTACACTAGCTAATAACATTAAAATGCATCGTAAAATGAAAAGAGTTAGCCCTAACAACTGTGGGATGGGGGGAGGGGGGGGGGTCAAGCCACCGCCTTGCCTACGGGCCCCTACTACATGTAATTCCACTGATAATTATGTGACAAGTTTACAATGGTCCGGAGGGGGTGGGTGGTACTAGACACCATCCTAAAAATTCTAAACTCAAGGACCATGCCGACCTCTCCCCACCACCCCCGCCCGTCGACCAGTCGACCACATCCTCAAAGAATCCTTACGCTATATCAATCATTGACCACACCTATCACGAAAATGGCGCACGAATTAGAATGATGGAAAGACACAGGATTGAGAGGCATAGTGGTATAGAATGGAAGGAAACAAGCGTCAATAAATGAAAATGACCTATATTTAGCGCACACTATATGCATAAACCCCAATAAATGCACTGAATTGCACTCAGTAATTGATACGTCTTTAAAACTGCCATCGACGCTTGTTTCATTCTCCTTTATATCACTATTGCCTTTCAATCCTGTAACTTTGTATTGAAGACAATTTTTTTTTGTTTTACTTGTTAAACTAGTCCCAATGGGCATGGATAGCTTTTATTTAGTGCAATGTGACTGTCTCTCTCTGAATTAGGTATGCGTGCATGCATGCATTGGACTAAAGCACGGTCCAGCCGACATACATAATGCACCCCAAGCCACTAATATAGCTCTCTCCAAATCAATGGTTATCTACAACGAGTAATGCATATCGTGAAGATGCGCTTGTCCCACCGCAAGATCTAAAGCTTTCTACCCGGTTATGCGAGAAGATTTTTCAACTGCTGGATGTGAACTGTTTTGCTTATACAGTGTAAAAGGCGTTGTTATACTGTACTGTATAACATGTGTATTCTTCTGTTATCCCATAGATATTAGACGTTATACACATGTTATACGCTTCAGTATAACATTGCGTATTGGGACGCTATGAGCAGCCTACATATTTGGAATGATTTTATGCATAATATCTGTCGTAGTACCTTCTAAAAAGGATTTTTATATGCAAGTATGTGTGGCAGTTATTTATTATATATTTGGCTTCAGTAGCATGTTTAATAAGATCAGTGTAGCGAATATAAGTTAAACCGCCACAGTTTTTCTCAACGCGGCCATTCAATTCCATACAGTCAAAAGTACCGCTTTATGCAGCCGTATCGACCGAATGAACAAAGATGATATCATAAGTAATATAACGTTGGAATGTGCATTTTTTACTCTTTTTAGAACCATGCGAATTGTTGCAAAAATATCAATTTGAAAAAGTATCGAAGGGTTAGCGCCAGTATTATCACGAACACTTAGTACTGTGGGAATTGTCACCTGCTGCTTTCTGCCAGGAGAATACGAATCCAATTGTGCCCTTCTTTATTTCGCTCTGGAGGCTGACTGCGTCGTACCTACCAGAGAGGAAATACCATAACAGCGGACCGCCATGGCGTATCGCCCAGTGAGAGACCACGCGTCCACACTTTACTTGCAGCTCTGCCTATTTCATCTTGATGAACAGTGGTCCTCAATTATATAAATTATGCACGAAACGGCTTTGGGTTGGCAATGATAAAATATACATTGTACGACATAGTTATTAAGTTTATTAATTGCAAAAATCAGCTCACGTGAGCAGTATAAGCGCTTATACGCTAGCGCAGCTTTAAGATATATGGTTCAGTAGTGTGGTACTCAAAACCATAGAATATCCAATCCAGGACCCTTTGTATGCGGCTCCTGAATGAAACACTCTTTTTAGCGACGGTGCATAATATGCACAGGTGGTCACACGGATGAAAATAAACAATAACTTACCCATCATAGCTTTACGGCACAGTGCATGCATTCGCGATATTGATTAAAATGAGCGTTGCTTATATATACTATTGTGAACGCAAAAGGAGTCAGCGTAACGCACGCGCCATTGCTGCCGCTATTCTTAACGCGTATCAGTACAGGAAGTCAATTACCACCGTACCGCAACCACTGTTCAATGCAAAGTACATGGTATTTCCCAACTTACACTCACCCCATCTCTATAGTAAATGCCCCAGATTGATGAATTCACCCGACCGTATTTCAGGTGACGGCATTGACGTGTTCACTGTTGAATTGGGAGCCAGTATCGTTATGGCGGAAGCACTGATAGGCAATTAACTGACAGAAGCCTGTGAAATATCAATATAGGTCAATGTAGGGCGTCAAGGGTATAGAACAACCGGTAAACTCCAATAAATCGGAATCACACCAAAACAGGGAACAAACACTGAGCACGTGAACAAGTCACACGTATGAAATCACTAGGAGATCCCGTGATCCCTCACAAAGCCAAATATATGGGATCGAGGCAGCGAAAAGGGACCTACCGCATACTTTTTCAAGTTTTCAAATTATTTCATATTCAAGGAGACACCATGCCCTCTACAACTTCTTTCTTACGCACTGGGAATTAGCCTGTCCGGCATGGCGTTACATGCAGGGTCCTGAATCTTTAATTACGCGTACATTTTTATTGCACGCGTGGACTTTGATGCTCCTTCCTGGAAATTTTTATAATATGCGCTAGGTCCCTTTTCGCTGCCTCGACCCCATATATGTATATACACTCGCTGAATTAATATTCCGTGAATTAATATTCCATTTATGGTGCGCAAGATAATTATATATATGAATAGTAAGCAGGTGTATAACACCCACACTATTTGTGTATAAATTCAGTTTCAATTCCTTTAGCATCAGCAGGACGAGACATAGCATCAAATTGAATTCATTCACATTGAGTGGGTGTTATATCTGGCTTATAATATGTCTTGCATAATAAATGGAATATTAATTCAGCCAGTGTATTTGGCTAATTACTTATGAGTGCTTTCCGCCAAAGCGATAGTGTATATAAGCAACGCTAGCGCTCGTTTTATCAATATCGCGACTGCGTGAACTGTGCTGTATAAAGTTACATGATGGGTAAGTTATAGTTTGACTCAATTAACATTTGTTATGCGGCCGGATAATGCATCAACCTTGTCGTAAATGCCTTCCATTCTACATGTAGGCAATAATTGGGTCTTGGCGTTAGTGAATCTTCTCGTTACATGTACCATTGCTGAAACCGCCACTGCAGGTGAGTAATTGTATAAAGTTAGCAGACAACTATAATCGTATGCAGTTTAGTCGTTAGCACCAACTGCTTTCGGAATGAACTCGGCTCCCGAATGGAACTCACCCTTTTTAGGGATGGGTCTCTCACTGGGCGATACGCCACGGCAGTCGGTGAGGTTCCACCGAACAAATGGTATCTCCTCTCTGGTAGATACGACGCAGTCAGCCTCCAGAGCGAAATAAAGAAGGGCACAATTGGATTCGTAGTCTCCTGGCAGAATGCAGCAGGTGACAATTCCCAGAGTACTACGTCTTGGAATGGCATATATGATAATACTGGCGCTATCCCCGAGATTCGCACTACGTGGCTGCTCACGCATTTGACTGCTCAGCCAAATGAATGGGATTCCACCTATATCAAGCACGACAGGTTCGTGCAGCGCAATCGTGGTCAGTGTTCCTCGAGCACAAAGCAATAAGATGAGCTTCAGATCGTCGCGTAAGAGCGTGTATATATATTTACTGAAGACTGATTTAATTTTATAATTCCTTTTGCGCGGAATGAAGTGTTCATTTTTTTGATTTCAAGTCAGGGTCAATGTATATTAGGGGCCGGGAGTGTGGTTCAGTTGCCTCCCTTGATGATTGAGGCGAGTTGCATATAATCAATCCATAGCAGCGAAAAGCATCATCACATGAGTGCACAAATGAGTATTCTCTAGCGTTGATTGTAGTAGTGCCAGCCAGGGTTGCCGAAGGCCAGGCCGACCTGTCACAGTAATAACTATGTTGAAAAACTATCGTAAATGCATCAATACCATCAGAGTCTGTTATTATATAAGTTAAGCCGTTAATTGAGGATTGCTGCTTGTAGTCAAAGAAACGTATGCCATAATTGCTCAATAAGAAAATGAATTCACTGAATGGCTTCATGCAGATGAAATTGGCTGCAGCGGTATTTTTATTCCTGACGGAATACGTTAATGGGCCTATTACCATATCGGAAGTTTCGCTAGAAACTTCCATCTAGGATTTGTGAACATATCGAGAAATCGCCTATACATCGGTGGCCATCTTGTATTTTATTTCAAATTGAATTATAAATTATCCCATAAAATTTTAAAAATCGATTTAAATGTACGCTGTTATTTTCACTGCAATAGAGTTAAGCAATGTTATGCGAAAATCAAGGCAAGAATCTAATTACTACCGCATCTCCAAATGAATTTTCGGATTGGATAACTACACACATGATCACGTGCAGTAATGGCCAAACTAAATCGGATGGAGTTTCTGCTACGTAAAACATTCGGATGGAGTTTCTGCTACGTAAAACATTCGGATGGAGTTTCTGCTACGTAAAACGTTTTGGTGAGTTATGTTGCCACACGTTACGAAGTGCATAGCTCTAGCTCTTCAGTGTATTGCTTGTAACCAAGCCCTTGTATCTGCTTATAAATGTTTACTGCATTAAAATGATCATTAGCAGAAACGGCATGGGTTATTGGTGGTGGACGAATAATATTTCACGTCATGCGGTAATTAAGGTCACGTGACAATAATAATAATTGGTATACAGTACCTAACTACTAGCTATTGCGTATGTGCTATTGCGCGTATTGGCATTTGCAATCGAGGCGACTCAAACCTTGGCCCTCACTTGCTCCTGCCCTACCGTCATCCACATTGAGAGTGAAAGATCGTGGGATGTTGCAAGCGTGTGGCAATCATCATTTCAGAGGTACGTCCGCGCCTTGGCATTGAGTAGCACGCTACAGCACGTGTGTGTATCGGACGGCATGCACGCACGTGGTTTTGGAGATACCAGTGTTTTGGGGCCGCGGTTTTGTGGGGAGTTAGAACTTCTAAAACACTACACCAAGTTTTGGCGGTGAAATGGCCCTAGCGCGTGCAGCATGGAAGGATGCGGTACTTGTGGTGGGAAAAATTCATTTCATCCTTAATGATATTCATAATGTCTAAACTAACTGTTAGGCCACGAAATCTTAGTACTGTAATGAATTTCAATTACGGAACCTAAACTGTACTTATGCCCGATGCGCCTTTGAGTATCAGGACCTACTATCGTAGGTCCTATGTAGGATTGGCTCCGTAGGCGTGGTTTTCGATCGAGCGTTAGAAAACAGAATATACGCTTCGTAGCCATGCCACTCTATTTCTCAAAGAGAAATTTTTTATTTACTTGTATACATATATAGCTGGGCACTAGCCAATGAATTTGTACACCCACCCCACGTGCACCCCCCTCAAAACTCGCCACGCCAGTCATGGTGCTGTAACTCCATCTGTTGACTCATCGATGTTAACTAGGGTAGGTGTGGGTAAGGTCCCTCCAAATGTGGGGGCATCACCGCATGCACACAGAAGTACATATTAATAGAGCCACTGGTTTTATGAACCCCCAAATACGGTTTAATATAGGGTAACCCCCCGCCCCCCACCCGCCCCCCCCTACCTTCCCCAAAATCAGCATGAGTATATTGATTATAAATTGAGTTTGAGTGTACATGTGTGTGGAGATCAGGGGAGTGACAAGCGTGGGGAAAGACAGGGGTAGGTATAAGATGGGTGGGTATAAGATGGGTGGGGAAGGAAGATGATGGAGACTAGAGTTAGAAAGGTGTGACTAGTGCAGGGAAGCTGGTGGAGGCTAGTGCAAAGAAGGTGGTGGAGGCTATGTGGAGGCTAGTGTTGGGAAGGTGGGGGCTAGTGTAGGGAAGGTGAAGATGAGTGTAGGAGTGTAAGGAAGATGGGGGGCTTGTGTATGAAAGGTGGGGAGTGGGCTAGTGGTATGCTTTTAGTAGCTGCTTATAAATGGATGCATGTTTCATATCAATATGTCTAAACATGTTGAATCACTTGTAACCTGCTGCAGCATGCTGTCAGGCATGAACTGTTAAGGAAGAGTTACCAATCCAGACCAGTTTAGAATAAAGACGTTTATACAGTTGTATAAACCCCCTCTGAGTGTTTATCGTTGTTTGTGTTGTTGTTGTTGGCTGGCATGTTCTGTTGTAGTGTACTTACAAGTTCATCAATTGTTTCACTTAACCTTTCATTCAGACTACAGTACACTCCATTGTGTGGTTCTGGTACTCTGTGAATCTTTCTTCTTAGGCAATCATTCATATTGCATCTCAGTACGAATCTTTTTGATCTTGTATGACCATTGTGTTGAAGGGAGTAGCATGGATAGCTCATGGTAGAAAGTGTCACTAGCATTCAACTTGTCCATTAAGTACAACACCTCCATAAATAAACATGCAGGGTGAATGTGACTTACATGTTCATGTTACATTAGATGCATATCGGAAATAAAGGTTGTCCCTCAGTGATTGGCAATTTTCATATCTTATGACCAGTGGTGGATCCAGGCATTTTATAGGCTCATCAATTAACAGGCCCATTATTGCCCAGTTTTAATGAGCCTTAAATTTGCTGGATCCCCGATAGTTTCTGTACATGTACTATTCACTAGCTTTTGGACATGTATTATAAATGTACATGCATGTTCATTGTAAGTTTGTTATGGTAATACTTGCAGCACTGTTACATCAATTCACTTTCATTATTTGTTGTGGTTGTACACGAATATTGCCATGTTTACATTCAAGCAGTGGGTCAGAGAAAGGATTGATTCTGGATTTGAGGAGCGCTATTAATAAGAGTACACTGGGAAGGGAAGTTTGGTGTAAACGTTTACTATTGAATTACATCTTGAAGGGAGGGTACACTTGCTTCCACACACACACATACACACACACACACATACACACACACAAATACACACAATTTGCACACCATTTATACAGTGTAATCTTTGAGTATGAAGGAAGGGACAGGTAGCATTCTCTTTGAATTATAGACGGTGCATGGTGGTAGCTATCATAACTTCTTAGGAAGTGATAATCAGCACACACTGAAGCCTATATCATAGCAGAGGTATGAATGTGTGTAGATGTCCATTTCTTCATTTGCCAGCTGAATGCCACTAGGATAGCTTTTAACTAGGGGTCTTCTTCCAGTTTAAGCCCTTCACACTCCCGGGCCATTTTCCTCATTGCATGTATACCTTTTCTTATATAGACAAAGAATAATAGTAAAAACCACCAAAGTCCACAAATCTGTCTGTAAAGGTGTTGTTTAAGTCTTTGCAAACATCTTTCAATCATGGTGGGAACTCTACCCACAGGTGAGCTTGAGATAAATATCAGCTAAGCACACAATAATCCCTTCCCAGCATACTGCCTTTAAATCACCACCATTTAGTGGTTTTGTTCCCGGCATTATGTATATAAGAGAGGTCTGGGAAGGGTCACTCGCTCAGACATCAGCCTTTGTTGTTGGTACCACCTCTGCACCTTGCCCAGTAAATGCTGCTTTTCATTCGGACGAGAAAATCTACAGCACATCTGTCACCATTCTGGTCCTTGTGCACGTACCACTCCTGAAAGAATACCTTGGGATCGAAGTCCTCCAATGAATATTCTTTGTAGCCTCGATTGGCGTCTACACCTTTACCGTCAAATAGGAACTTAAAAACATCAGTAGGCATGTCTATAGTTAGGGCGTTTATGCGGATGGTTCCAGACACCAATGATGGCTGAACATGAAAGAGACTCGCACAGTCTAACACAAGTCGTTTTGTAGGCCTTTGGTGTCTGAAGTTCCTAAAAACCACGGGTGCAAGAATTTGTATGTGTCACATGCAGAGATTACAGTGAAATAGTACGGCCTACCCTAGAAGAGAAGGTGTTACGTCGTTGTGCTGTATCCAGGACGCTTCTTCTTTCCGGTAGTCAGCCCACAGCACGAGATATTCAAGCTCACCGGCCTGTACCAAAACCGAAAATGGCGTGCAAACTATGTTGCATACATACCTTTTTTCTCGAGGCGACAATTCTTTCTGCGGGATAAAATGCGTCCATGGATAAAGGTCAGTAAAATCCTCTTAATTCGGCACACGGCAACGGTCCCGCCCCATTATTGTGAATCTTTCACTCCTGTTCATTTTGATCGCTTCTCTTGTCGGCTCCTTAGCACTGCTGAGGGCGCTTTCGAGCTTTCCTTGTGTCTAGTAGAGGACTCTAAATAACCTTATTCAGATTCTCATCATGTATGATCACAACTCTTCCGCTTATTGTACTGCCTGATTTCTCCTAAGAAGCCAGCAGTCTTTACGAACTCGTATTGTACGCCGCGAGTGATTTGCAATCGTTAATACAATGTGTGGAATAAGATCAAAGTATTGGCTTTATAAATTGTATCAATATGTTTTACAGATGACACCCAATAGTCCACGGCCGTACATGGGAGATGAAAATTCCGCCTTCAGGTTCTCCGAGCCAAGCCAGTTACAGAAACTCGGGCTATCCTAAAACAGTATGCATACAATAGAGGACATTTTTGGTAATAAAAAAACTGGACCTTTATATTTAGGAAGCAGAGTAATTCAGCAGCTCGGACCAGCAACTGGCAGGAATTCTGACTGAGGTAGAAATGTGAGCATCTTTATTGTGCCATCTTATTTTTATAATGTCCACTCTACTTCTTACCCCCCCCCCCCCCCCCCCCCCTCCTTCAAATAAAAAACACTGAGCAGCAGTGCTATTAAATATCACTTTGGCCGGCTATTGTCCGTGTCCCGTACCAATAAAGGCTAAAGGTCAGGTTATGCCCCTACACCCACAGCTTTGAAATGACAGTTAATTGGAAGCAATAGGCTGTACTTTGTATCATGTTTACTATATATGTGTTTTTTTTTTCTAGCCTATGCATGGGCCTTGTCAAGTGTAAGTCTCTAGAAAATAGCTAATTAGATCCTTTACACATAAGGCTTGTACAGTGTTTCATGCATGTATTTGTACAAGTTCTTTAAAGTTCTTATATCTTCAGCTTGCAGAAACTACATGCATGCAGCCTTATTACTACTGTATTGAAGCAGTTTTGCAAACCGGACTATTTGCCCTGTCTGTACACTGCGATGAAATCTCTTTATCACGTGCATTAGACCGTAGAGATCATGGGCGAATAACACTCGTACTACTAAATAAAACCCCACAGCCATTTCCATGCAACCTTCAAACCCAAAACTCTAGTCCCCAAACAAGCACTATAACCCACAGAACCACCACTCTACAATACAGCTTCATATCACCTCCTCGGCAAACCCACGTGACTTACGTTGCGTTCAATGTTCTCTACGATCTCTGTCTCTCTCCGCAGGGGAGATGGTCCAACAGGAGGCACTATGCTTTTCAGCTTCCAGGAACCGATTTGGCCGAGAGACTGGAAACGACCGTTTCCCACCTCCCAAATGATAGCGGGATGGCATGAACCCTATACGGTCGTTCCATTGTAGCCATCTTGTACACCACAGTCCTGAGAAGAGAAAGTAGTCGTGTGAGCAGTGATTTCACAAGTTAAGAGTGATTTTTTTTTTCCTGACGGGGGGGGGGTTTGGGTGTATAGAAGCTAAGGGGTGCCATAAATACACATCTGCACTTCCATGCAACATACATGGACGGGCAAACAAGACAGGTGGGTGGATGCGCGTGTGCACATGTGTGCATAGGTTGTGAATATGTGAAGTTGTGAAAAAAACACATTGCGACAGTCTGGGTCTATGTACTTTGTTTATGCACGCCTAATATCAGATTATTCACTTACCCGAATGAATAGACGTTGGCTTCATAAGAGAAGCTGCACTCTTCAGTCAGACTAAGACTCCCATTGGTGTTAGGTACCAGCGATCTGAGTACCTCAGGGGGAACATAGGTCAAGTCTTGCACTGTGGTGTAGCTGGAGAGAGGGGGAGAAAGGAGTGCCAGGTACGACAAGGATATAAAAACGAACTCCAATTCTACACCCTCATCTCCACCCACACATCAATTGAATGGTGGTGGGAGGTGGTTTTGTTTAGGTAGAATTAATTAGAATTGTAATTGTAGAAGAGTTTAATGTGATACATGATACTGGAGAAAGGAGGAGTGTGTGAACCTGGAGGTGTGTGAACCTGGAGGTGGATGAACCCCATGAGGATGGTATTACGATACAGTTTTTGTTATGAAAGGAGGGGCGTCGGTGTTTGGTGTGTGCCTTGGTTAGGAAAGGAGGGGGGTGGGTGTTTGATGGGACCAGATGAGCAGCCAAGTGTACAAAAGTGGACAATTACAGACTGCCATCACCCACACACCCATGTCCAGGTAGGCGTGTTAGATGAAAGGAGACAGCTGGGCCCTGGATTCCAAGCAACCTAGGATCCAGTCGCGGTCCTTCTGCCCTCTACCCTTCCATTCCTTCTCAGTCTTCTCAATGTTCGCATTGTAGGTGTCACGCAATGCCTTGGCCTTGAGGAGTTGTCATTTGCTGTTTTGCGATGCCCATCAGAAAGGCTGAGCCTCAATGTGACATTATACATGTGCGTGCGTGTGCACACACACTCGCGCGCGCTCACAAACACACACCCACACCCACACACACACACACACACACATACACACATACAACTCAGTGACACAACACTTGGGTGGTATATGCATGTGCGTAATCTACCTTTCATGCATACGCAAACACTAGTCTGAGGACCCGACTAAGTAACTAAGCAATGAGCCACAATTGGTAACTTCTGAAAATTCGAGTCCGATAACATGTTTAATAACAAGGCACAGTAATATAAACGGTTAATACAGCACAGTACTTGTAATCATAATAATGATTACGTTAATAAAATCGGAACCTACTCGAGTTAGTTCCCATATAGGAATCCTGCAGTATCATGAATGTCATTAAAAAAACGCCACTACTCACGTCTACTAGCGGGACAGCCAAGAATCGGGTCACTTCGCTCTTAGTGGCAATCGAGCGAAATCTAAAAGGAGAACAGTTCTGCGTTGTATCTGTATCATAAGACGGTGTACTTTTAGAGAACAAAAATACTCGTCCCCGTACCCAGTCCCACCTAAAATTTCTCCTCCGTCGTCGTCTTCTTATTCTTCTTATTCTTCCTTCGGGATAGCATAACTCTCGACAGAAACGTTTGGAAAGCACGCCAAGTGTACCAATCGCTTAAGGATGCGTCCGCAGGTTATCATCAGGTGTCGCCTAACAATTAGCTGAAGCGAGTAGTACCTTACTTGGTGTTGATCTACAAATAGCATATTACATCAGCTATCACAATGCTCATGACGCACAGGTGTAAAATAACGAGCGTTATCAAATTCGATGGTTTTACCATGCAATCTCAAGGAATTCTGATTCCACTCGAGCATCAGTCTAAAAGTGGAAAATCCAGATGCCGCCAGATCTGCCAAACGAGTGCATGTCAAGCGCGTACCGAAAGGACCAACAAAACGACCACCCAAAGGTACGTTGCAGCATCGATAAATGTTGGATCCATAAATTATGACCATGCATGGTATATCGCTAAAATGGAAGGAAAAGTTTCTGTAAGTTACAGTGGTAGACGCTGCGCTTTATAGTAATATGCGCTGTGTATAACGCCAAAGTTGCTTACGTCAATTTGGTAACGTATTGCGGTGCATGGTTTATGTCATAATAGCGTGAGATCAGTTTGGTGCTTGCCTCAACACAGTCTCCCGGCCCATGATCTGTTTCGACAAGATGGCTACATACCTCTCCTTTCCTAGGATGGTATCAGACACGCCACAGAACCACCACTGCTCCCTCTCCAGAGTACTTAGGGTACGGTTTCATAACCGGTCGTCCGGTTGCATAACCGGTCAATTGCTGGGCATCCGTACGGAACATATATATGTGGCTACGGGAGGTGGGCGGGTACCTCGTGCCCAGTTCACACATTTTCCGCTGGATACCGATAGCCAGCCATAGTGCACAAAGGCTAACAATCAAAAGTACAAAGCTGGCGCACACACCTCTGCTACCTGGCTAAGGAGGTGTAGAGCCTGTGTTACCACAAGCATCTACCCACATAGGCCTCCATACGATGGGGCAAGGGGGCAAAGGGGGATGGAATTTGCCCACCCATGCATACCATAACTATTTAATTTTCATACAGACGATCAACGTCATGTTGTCTTGAATTATGAGTTTTTAGTGGATAAATATATTATAGGGCATCTAAACCTATGTGCGAGGAGTGCGAGGGGGTGGGGGTGAGGGAGTCACACCTTCCCGTGTTAGGATTCTTATCTTATTAGCCCCCTCCCCCCCTGGAAATAATCAAGCAGACACCTACGCTGCCCACAAGTGCTGACAATGAATCACTAGGCCCATATTAAACTATGCTTAGCTCCCTGAACAGTACAGTAAATGTTAATTTTTCCGGGATCTACCTCAGCACCCTTCTCAGATACAATATATCCCAAATACTACACACTTTTGCACAGGATGTGGCATGCACTTGCTTGGCTTGATTGTAAACCCAGCCTTTTGCAATCTTGCAAGTACCTAGCTCCTCCAGTCTCTGGAGGTGCTCCCCCACCGTTTGGCTAAATAAAATAGCATCATCAAAATACACCAAACATGTGGACCAGTGCAAACCCCTCAACTCCAATTCCATTAACTTTGAAATGTGCTATGGACAGGCCAAATGGCTTAAGCTTGAATTGATAGAATCCAAAGGGTGTGCTGAATGCTGTTTTCTCTCTGTCCTCTGCTTCTAACTCAACTTGCCAGTAACCACTGGTGAGGTCCAGAGTAGAAAACCAGTGTGCTCCACTAAGAGTGTCTAAGGTTTCATCTATACGGGGAATAAGAGAAAGCAAGTGAGGAGAGGCTGATGTGCTCTTACAGGTTGGACCACACCAGACGAAGCATAAGGTTCTTGTCGTAGATGACATGTCACAGCAGTTCATATTGGGGACAGACTACGTGGAAGCACAGTATTGCATGTGTCATAAATCTCAACACCAGAACATTAATAGTTGGTTAGGGTTCTCATATTGTCCCATTGTATTCCAGCAAGCAGCCATCTGTCTGCCATGTCATTGTGGGAATGCACTAATATACCTAAGGATAAGACACTACACATGCACACAACACACTACATTTAAATGCGCATCCTACTTTTGCACCATTGTCAGTCTGCGGGTGGTAGGGAGTCGTCCAAATCGGGTGAACGCATAACAATCGATACAATTCAGTGCAAAGTTGGGATGTGAAGGTCGACTTTGATCTGTCAGGTTTTTCAGAAGAGATCCCCTCTTTTGCGAAGAGCTTTACCAGCTATTCGGCACACATTCTATGAGTCAATATACCTCATAGAACTGCCTCCGGGTACCTGTTAGCATAAGCACATGCATATTACCATGCACTACATACCGGTACTCCTGGGGAGAGGACCCACAATGTCCATTGCAATCCTTTTGAAAGATTCGTCCACAATAGGTAGAGGGATGAGTTGTGCACGTTGGGGCAAATTCTGGCTCACAATACCCATAAAATTCTGCAATGTCTCTTCACTGTGTTGGCCAGTAATATCTTTGCAGCATATAGTCTGTGGTCTTATGGTTTCCCAGGTGCCCAGCTATGTGCCAATTCCATTACCACTTTGAAGACAACACTTCCCTTCACGATACAACAACCCCTTTCTCCACATAAGAAAAACTCCTTCCTCACCATTCTCTTTCCATCGGATAGCCTTTAGAGTAGGATCTGCCTCTTGCAGCACCTTCAGCTCCTCAACGGAAATCTCTCGCAATTTGTCTCCTATGGGCGGGTCTGGACACACATTCAACCTGTGCTCCTGCCTGTTCTGTCATTTTCTGAGTTGGCATTTGCTTCCCACCCTGGAATACTTAAATTTGTACTCATTCCCTATAGCCCCCATGTCTGTTCAGCAAGAGTAGGAGTTCGTTGTACTCCAGAAAGCTTATTCTTCCTCCTCTGCTTTCCTCTTACACGTAGCTCCACCTCTTAAAATATGTCACTGATCAGTGCAACTAAAAACTGCACTCCAGTCCTCTAGTAGCTAGGTTCTAGACACTAGGTCTGCTCTTATACCATCGTCCTAGTGCATCGTGTGTCTAAGTATATGTTGTCACGAATCTTGGACTCAATTTTGTTTGAGTCCTAGTTCTCCCACTCCATACAACACAAGCGCATTGCTTGGTCAGTTTCGGGAGATGTGACCCCACTTGCCATCGTTGTAGCAATTGATCCCCTACATCGTTTCCCGTTGGCCGTTGGTAGATCATGGGGGAGTGTCTCCGTCTTTCGCTTATATTGGGGACGCATCCGCTCTTTTTCCACCCTCCTGTGGACCTCTCGACCATGGTTTTCTCTCCTGCATGCAACCGCTGACTGTAGTTCTGCCTCTGCCGCGCTAGGAGATAGCTATCAGCCAATTACGCTGCCTCAGTAGCTGTTACCCGAATCTTTATGCCGATGGTAGCATGTTCAGCAGGACACTGTGCAGTATATTTTCAGGTATGATTTGCAAGTTTACATCCAGCATGTAAAAAAAACTGATCAAAATGATTAGTTTGACCCATCAGCTTACTATCATTGAGCCACAATTGACAGTCAGCCAATTCACACTTCACAGTTTCATATTTATCCTTCAGAAGTAATTAATACTTTGTTGTTGCACAACACTTTGGCATTCAGTTGAGTTGCAAGGCACAAATTTAATCCAACTCATTGGCCTCCAGAGCCACTGCATAGTAATGAAAAAGTAGCCAGCACGTCCTTCATGCAAGCATTGAACCACAGGCACAGTTAGTCATATTCTCATTAGGATGACATCATTCATCTGTACTTACATACACAATAAATGTACTACTCATATATAAAACTTAATAGTTCTTTTACTAACCATAATTTCATTTCTCTCCTCTGTCAAACATTTTAGCTCCTTTGCAAGTATTTTACTTCTTGACTTATACCTGAATTGCAGGTAAAATAATAGAGAATCGACAAATAAATGCAGAACATCTAACCAATCCATGTGCGGACATTACGTATGGACACATGTGACTCTCACTTTTTATTAGACTGCTGCGACTGGAGATGACAAATTTCAGCCTTCAACATTTCCTCTTTACTTTTTTCCACCTGTGTCTGTGAATTGATATTATGCACTGTTTAAGACCCTATAATTTAATTGCTGCATGTTTTAAATCAGGCTGTCAACATGATTTTATGTTTCTTTGTGAGGGGGAAGCAAATGGATAATGTTTTACCTGTAGTGCTTATTGCATAAATTAACTGTTCGGTGATTATATTACTCATGACGGGGTGTAAAAGGTCTTCGCACAAAAAATAGCCTTCATTATTTCCAATGTCCTGAGGATTGGACAGTGTATTTATTTAAGCTCTGATTAATCTCTCATCTACACTGTGAAGTGAAATCATGACTGAGATGGTAGAGGGCGAGCAACATACATAGAGTAATGTAAAATGTACCTAATCAGTGTGTGTGCGTGATTTATTAAGGTTGGATGCATTCCTTGTGAAATGTGTGTGTGTGTGTGTGTGTGTGTGTGTGTGTGTGTGACAAAGGAAAAAATTAAAGCTCATGTTTTGGATTTGGGGGTTAATTAAAAAGAAAATGCCGAAACCCGGGATTGAACCAGGGACCTTTAGATCTTCAGTCTAACGCTCTCCCAACTGAGCTATTTCGGCTCTAGATGAAAATAACCACATCTGAGGTGTGTCTGTTCCTGTCTTGACCCCAAGGTACTTGTACCTGTCTTCCCACGCCATTTCACCAAAGCGATTAGTTTTTTAAAAGTCTAATTATGCAGACATAGATATTATGTTACCCGTAACCAGGATTCAATGTTTTTCCCATTAGAAACGAGCTATTTTGAAATATCACAAGTTATTGATATGCATGGAGCAGTTAATAAAGAGATTCATACCAGCAATTCTCGTTTTCGCTCTTCAGAGCATTGAAGTGCGTTATATGTAACCTCTAATTTAGCAAGAAGTTCTTCCTTATCTCCATTAGCTGTAAGAACGTTGGCTGTTAGATCCATGACTTCCTTGTTCAACCGATATAGAATTTTGGACCTCATCCACATTTTTGCAACTCTTCGTCCATTTCTGGAAGAGATCGTTAATTCACAACATCCGCTCGCTTACCGTTTCTTCACCCTTCCCACAGCATCTCCAGATCTACGCCTGTACGTTTCCTCTGAGATGTATTCTTGCACAGTATGGCCTCCTTCAGTAATTGATAGGTACCAGCCTCCTCTACTTTCATTGCTGCATAGCCATGCTGCACCTTACCCGCGCGTCAGTTTTGGAGCCATGCAATTTCAACGACCAGTTCTCTATTACCTCATACGAACGCATAATACGCTCGAAGATTGCCAGATCTATGAGTTAGGTTCGTCCTATTCTGAGTTTCAGCATCTTTATCTCACTTTCATGAGTTGTCCGAGAATCTTAGCACTGAGATCATCCGCCCGTCATGACTCAACCAGACTACACTGCGCAGGCCAGCACCTCCATCTGCTCTCATCTGAGCTCTCTTCAGCGCCGCTGCCCCCCCCCCCCCCCCCTAGATCCGCTGCTGTAGTACCTTAATTCATCAAGTCTGCAAAGTTACATTCTTCCTTCGTGCATCGCTGGTCTTGCATTTACATAAAAACATTTACGTGATTGCATAAATTCTGTGCTCCAGTTGGAATTAAACGTCTTTATTGCCTTGATTTAGTCCGTGTTTTTTGGTCACAAAGCAGAAAGCATGCGATAGTTAAACAGCTAAGTTACACTAACAATACATTAGATAGAATTCAGGGTTTCGGCATTTTTTGCTTGGTATGACAACTGTTTTATTCTTTGTTAATTATAAGTTTTTTTTTTTCCCGGGCTGTCTGTAGCAACGAACACATACAAAACCACATACTTGCATTCATGGCTCCAGAGTGGATTGAAGAGTTCGAGATTAATGACGGAGCTGGGATTCATACTTGTCAAGCTAAAATGTTGTCTGCATATTACGAGGCCTTAGTATATATTTACAGTTTGTTGTTTGTATCATTTTCCATAATTGAATATTCCATTTTATATAATTTATTGCACATGTATCTAATTACACAATTATACGGGATAATGATAATACAACTAGTGTTACTATGAGTCCAAAATGATGTCGTCAAAGGAAGATGATGGTAGGGATCTCATCAAGATAGCTCCAGCATTGGCCCGTACCAAAATCAAGCTCCGACGGCAATATTTCATAAATGAAATTATTATACACAGAAAATTTCACATTAGACAAAAAAATGGAACGGACGTGCGTATAGAAACATCCGAGATGTCTCCTTCATGTTTGCTCATTTATGTTACTATTGAGTGAGATAATGATCGACCAGAAAACTCTTTAAAATTTGTTGTTAAGAGGATAAGTTGTTGAGAAGAGGAAGATGAATATTAATCGTTTTACAAAAACATGGGACTTAAAAAGTCCTTATCCGTTCCACACATTTATTCAGTCATATCTTCTACTTAAACAGCAAATATGAAATGCGCAAATATGTATAACACGAAAAACTATATTTTAATTGAAATAAATGTCCTGATGTTAAATTCCAGAAGCACTTGATGAAGAACAGTTATTTCAGAATCCATTATTTCGAACTGTGTCAGCCAACACCTCTTTATGAAGGTCTCTCTATACATGTAAAAAATCAATTTTACTTTCTCATAACAAGAAGGTGATACAATTGGCTTTAAGACCATTTCTTCAATATGAATAGCTGATAATTCTTTTCCATGCTCATAATTATGCTATCAGTGCACATGTCATATATTATTACACCTGATTAAGGCATTCAATACAATGTCATGAACATAAGCAATAAATGTACAGGAACATTGTGTGTGAAGAATTGTGTGTGAAGAAGTCAAACTTTATGAGGTTGCTGTTAAAAATGTGTGCTAGTAATAATGTACCTGACTAGGACTTTGTAATCTTCTTTTCAGAGACTCCTCTTGAAAACGAACTTCATCCACCTCTCTCCTAAGCCAAGTCATATTCTATATTTGAAGCCATACGTTTTTCAGGCATACAACATGTTAAAAATAGGTGTAAAATGCATGAGATTTAATTACGGTGGAAAACTCCCTTTCTAAATAACTACTTAATCACTAAATCCATCCACGCAAAGCTATGATTTAGTGGAGTTAACATTTTAGATAGAAGTATTAGTTGTTAGTGCAATTTAATAAAGATGTTCAGCTGTAATGTAAATTATTCCTTTCTTAGCATATAAGTCTGCAAGCATACCTCCACAAAAAGATATAATTTTAATGTAGCAGTGCTTATGCCAATATATATATTTGCAAGCATATATGGGTGTGAGTTACGAGCATTACCGTTGCTTTACACTTAACCATACACCAGATCCGGAGGATTTGAAATCTACTGATTTCTTTGAGTTGAAAGATTGTAAGATAAAGGTGTGCCTCAAATAGTGAAAATTTAACCTCAAGTATAAATTAATACTAATAGCATGATTGTTGAGGGAAGGAGGTGAAACAGTGTATGATAGTAGTGGCATGCAGATATTATGTTACGTGCAATACAAAAAAAGCAAAGGCCTTTCTGTGTCTGATTTAGGTATTAAATGAATCTGTTGCATTATGGAATTAGGGTGCGTAACCTTTTTAATAAATCAAAATCGATTATTTCGACTATGAAAAAAGTCCAATCGGTTTATAGCAACTTGCAAATCGGTTATTAGAAACGATTTTGGCGATTAATGCACTGTTAATTTGCCAACGATTGCCTAGGTTTTTCTAGGTTTGTGCTTTTTAAAATAACGGCACGATAAATCACAGTGTCTCAAGTCTAATACAAGTACAGCCAGTTTTATTGCTTAACAGTTGCTTACGCCAACTGTAAATAATTAAAACAACATAGATAGCACCCGCAGGGACTGGGAACGATGTGCATGCCAATGTTACGCCAAACACATGATTCAATGGCGGCGGATTGTGACCGCTAAGCTTTTTTTTTTCACAGAAAAACACAAGGCTATTTGTTCGCCCGCTACCAACGCCCTCAGTATGGGACAAGTAAGGTTTTAGTTTACTGAGATAAAAACGAAAATGAATAGCCGGTTTGTCCACCCCGCAGCTTGTGCTCTTTTCTGGTACAAAATGCCTTAAAACACGTACATGTATCATTCCCATCCGCCACAATTGGCAGTCATAAGCCCTCAATATACAATTCAAGAAGTACTGAGCAGCACCAGCTAGAAACCTCATGGTGGAACACCCAGAACGTCATGGTCGAACGTCTGGAAAAGAATCAGTGTAACGAAGTATTTGGACACCTGTCACCTGTGCAAAAGAGTACGTAGCGCGTTTGATTAATGCACATGTACAATACTGCAGAGAAAGTGCGAACGTATTTAAATAGCCGTGCCCAATACGCGTATTTTAAGGGAGGGCACTGATGGTTACCTTCAGCCGGGTCCCCAGACGTGTGACTAAGTGTTGATTACATCAAAATGATTCTTTTTACCTATTAATTAACCCGTTAGTATGCCTTTGTACAGGCGGGAAAAGCGAAGGGCATATAAAAAGGGGTAATCGATTTGCTACCGATTTCTGCATATGAAGGAAATGAATATCGACTAATCGCGACTAAGAAAAATAGAATCGGTTATTTTGAGTAAAGGAAATTCTGAAATCGGTAACCTGCTATTCTACTAAGTGCATAGTCTACCGAATAGGTAATCGCGAATAGCCTATTAACCTACAAAACTTGAAAATCGGTTACACACCCTATATGGAATGCAGATCTCTTCAAGCAGTTATATAGCATATGTTCAAACTAATAACTGAAATGTAAATTTTGCTGTCTATTGACAACCATTTTAAAAACCAGAGGTATAAAACTACCACTCTTTATGAAATGAATAAATGGGAAGTATCAAAAAAGCTAATATGCGAGAGAGTTGTACGGCAGCTGCTACTGAAATATGCAAGTTTCATACAAGAAAATGTAAATGAAGTTGTAACTCTTTACTCCATGAACAATGGATATTATGCAATGCATCACAGAACTGATACCATGCTAGCATGTATAAATTGATAGAATCAAGCGGAATGCATTTGTAAAGCAATTATGGCATACCCAATTCATGACAGTAATTGACAAATTCCTAATTCCCATACACCTTTACCTGATCTGTTCCTAGACAATCTGTTACATGGTGGTCCACTGGTAAGCACTTGGATGATCTATAAAGTGCCAACATGTAATTGTAATAGAGTTAATGCCTTGATAGAATTACCCTGTATGTTGGACAAATGTCTTGCGCATGGGACAATTTTGGAAGCCCTTTTATACGTGACCTCATAAAAATCGCGGAAGCAGGCAGTTCTTGAGTAAAAAGTTGTGACATTCGTACCTCGCGCGCGTATGCTTTGCCCTACCTCCAAATCTTTTCCTTTAACCTTTACAAAAGACGCACCATCAGCGAGAGTAACTCGCGAGAACTGCCTGCTTCCGCGATTTTTAGTACAAAGTTTACTGAGGTCACGTATAAAAAGGGTTTCAAAAGTTGTCCCATACGCAAGACATTTGACCTTCGTAGGGGAAATCAGGTGAATAGGGGTTAATTATCAACGGCAAAGAAAAATGGGATAATAGAAAATCTCAACAACAAAATGATTTGGCAGCCATGAAATGCAAGTTAAGTAGGCCAGCGTTGTAACATAGGGAGTACAAATTATGCCTCCTCATGTTTCCTTGAGTAGCAAATCCATCAGTGGTACAAAATCTGATTCCATGTTGTCTTACAGTGGTTACTTTTTATGCTATATTGTCTTCATAATCGGAGCTTTCGCTAGAAACTTCCATATAGTAGGTACTTTACCAAAAAGTTTCAAACAAACATTCATGCATAACTAAATGCATCAGTTTAAAGACCATATTGAATGGTTTTCAAAACAGTTTTTATCTTTTTTGTAGCTTAATCCTAACCGGAGAAACGGGCCTTTAAGTACCGATAAAACAATGTATGGTGAGTGATGCGGAGATATTATAAAAACTGTGATCGCGGTAATGCCTATATTCAAACGGTCATAAGATTTTTGTCTTTCAACATTTCGATTCCAAATTTGATATGAAGAATGCCATGTTGTAGATCTACACAAGTAATCTGCATTTAGGGAAGAAATACTATTTTCTTAGTGAAATTGTAACGTGTATTTATCGATGTATTATGCATTAAACTAAATTTCTTGACGTCCGTTTGAATGTTTCAAATAAATTAAAGATCAAATTGCGCCAGGTACTTAATGATAAGAAAGACACTGGGGTACGTTCAGACAGCATATTATGCACTGGAGCGGCTTGACTTCTTACTAGCATATCATTTGATGGGTTATTGAGAGAACCATGCAGGTATGGTTCCAGCTGATGCTCAAGAACTTCAAGAGTGCTTCTTACAGCCAAGCTCATAACTTCATTAAATTGGGATTCCTCATCACTGGATAATTGTGCTTACAAACACAGTAGAGTCTCATCCTCTTCACATATAGCTTCTCTCCAAAGACATTTGATATTGCAGTTAGAAAGAAAGTTGGTTTCTGTATCAGGTCCCGCAATGTCATTGTGCACATCTTTATCACGGGAACCATTTCAAGGTTTGCCTTACATTCGCTATTACTGTAATGGATCTTCATCCAAGGCCCAGTTATGAATTTTCCAATCAATCCTAGTACTCTTAGCTGAATTATTATCGATTTATTCTGTAAATCATTAATTAAGCTAGTCTTCAAACTGTTTTTGCAGTAACACATATTTTGCAGATAGTACAATAATCTATCTTTGATCTTAAAAAAATTTCCAGCCAAAATAAAACATTGAATTGATTTCCTACATATCGAATAACAGTCCCTGCATGGCCTAACATTTTCACAACGCAAAAAGTGCTTAAAGCCACTTGGGTCTCCTGTGCCCTGTTTAAATCGCATCTTGGTTAGCCCATATATAACATTTGCCACTGCACAATCACTGCCAAATGTGCAACTTTGTATCCCATTGTCATTGTCATATACTTTTAATGTACTTCTAATCTTATTCGATATACCCTCCAGTGGATGCACATTACATTTTAACTCTAAAAGTGTGTGCTGAAACAGTTCTTCTAGTTTTAACCATACACAGTGATTGACACTAACCCTATCACTCATAGTACATTGTAAATGATTATGAGCTAATTTTTGAAACTACATCTAAATTAAAGCAGGCTGAATATGCCATAACAGCATCATTTATCGAATTGGCAATGTGGGTATAATAATCATCCGTTTTTCCACCAGGAAGCTCATTAATCTACAACACATTAGCTTTTCCTCCAGTGGCACATATATGTACCTCATTGATATGTGAACCATCAATACATGTTGCATCCCATGCTAATGTTATGTTATCTTGTGTAACTAAGAGTTCTCCAGACTGGATGTCACTTAACACACCCATCTCATAGGTACGGTGGCCCGGTAGGTCGCGGGTACGAGCAGCGGTTTGAGAGCAAAAATGAGTACGAGCAACGGTCTGAGAGCAAAATTGCGTACGGTCCGAGAGCAAAATTGCGTACGGTCCGAGAGCAAAATTGCGTACGGTCCAAGAGCAAAATTGCGTACGGTCTGAGAGCAAAATTGCGTACGGTCCGAGAGCAAAATTGCGTACGGTCCGAGAGCAAAAACGCGCAGGAGCTGAGAGCAAAAATGCGTACGAGCTGAGAGCAGTTGTTTACATTGGATTTAGGCATTACGCCATTTGTTTTTTTTCTTTAAAAAAATGGCTTCCAGATGCATCGTTAGCGTCATCCGTTTGTAACTTTTCCAAGGGCTGTTAACATCCTGAGGCAGCGCAAGGCAGCTATTATTTAGAGTGTAACTGTGTGTGGGCATGAGTGTCGTGTGTGTGTGTGTGTGTGTGTGTGTGTGTGTGTGTGTGTGTGTGTGTGTGTGTGTGTGTGTGTGTGTGTGTGTGTGTGCAATTAATATTCCTTTTACATCGTGATGTGTATCTGTATTTGTTATACACAGGTACAGTTAAGAGCAGTCTTG